>JAADJG010000276.1:0-101035 GCA_012932025.1 Fusarium austroafricanum | reverse complement strand
TCAATGCTAGCATTGAAGTACACATAGCCAAGATCCAGATTGCTCTTGAGTACTGCAAGTTCTTGCGCAAGATCCATCGCCACGAGGAAGCAACCACTATCCTCATCTGTCTCTGGGCTGAGTATGAGCATCACCACTGTGAGACCGAGACTCTCATCATCTGGATCCGAGAACTTGGATCACTCTGCAGATCCTTCGGTCTTCTTGAGATCACTATCACTATCCTGACCAAGGTCTGGGGTTGGCTCAAGGGCTGTGGCAAGGGTGATGATGAAGAAGCTCGCAAGACTACCATCCTCATCACTGAGGTTGTTGAGGAAGTCACTGAGACTACTACTACGACCAAGACGACGACGACCACCACTACCGAGGTTACTGAGACGGTCGTCAGGGAGATCTATGAGACGCACTACACTCGTTGCACGAAGACTGGCTTCGACCACGCCTTCTACAAAGCTACCATGGCTCTCATTGGCATCTACTTTGAGCATCATCGCTGGTCAGATGCTGAAGTCATCATAAAGCGAACACTTGAGATTACTTGGAAGGCCATCCTTACCACTGATGTCAGCATCACTCTGAGCGAGCACTCAATCAGCGAATGTGTCTATGTAGCTCGCCGTCTCGCCAAGTGCTACCATCACCAAGGCCACTTCGAGAAGGCTGAGTTCATCTATCTGCGCATCTACTACGCCTGCCTGGCCTCTTGCAAGCTTGAGGATGAGTTGTTGTGTGAGTCACTTACAGTTCTCATCGAGTTCTACGAGGAGCATCACAGACATGAGAAGGTGATCCAGATCTACATCGAGATTCTGGCCAAATACAAGAAGCATCTTGGTCACACCCATCACTTGACCATCAAGACTCTCTACTGCCTTGCTCATCACTGCAAGCTCATCGGCCACAAGGATACATACACCTACTACCTCGAGATCGTCACCATTCTCAACAAGGACATCAAGCACTGCCACCACGACGCCTTCGAAGCAGCCCTCTGGCTCTGCCGCCATTACTACCACCGCAGCATGTGGGTAGAACTGCGTACCATCTGCGTTTCCATGTGGGAGACCATCTGCCACCACCACTCCGGGCACACGTGGACAGAGGAGATTATCTGCGAGATCTACGAGAAGTATACTACTGTTCTTGAAGTCCACATCAAGGTTGAATTTTCTGTTCTGTACAAGATTTCGGTCGAGTACAAAGAGGTCATCAAGACTATTTGTGGTGGGGAGTCCCATGCTTACATCTTGGCTTTGATTGCGTTCGCTAAGATGTGCGAGAAGCATGAGAAGCATATTCATGAGTCGGTTACGGTGTACGAGGAAGTCATCAAGAGGACTACTACGACGAAGACGACTACTACTACTGTCACTGAGACTACAGTGCACACGGTCAAGAAGCGTCTTTCCAAGTTGTACGTCACTATTATTACCTCTGGCAAGAAGGAGGGCCACGTTGATGTTCCTATCGATCGGGCTATCCAGATCTGCATTGAGACGTATGAGTATCTCAAGATCAAGTTTGGTTGCTGGCATGAGGATACGCTGGAACAGCTCAAGTATATCATCACGTTGTATCACAGGTGTAACACCAAGGAGTACCGCTTCAAGATGATCAAGCTGCTTGAGCTCCACATCACTGAGGTCATTACGACCTGCAAGGTCACTACAACCTTGTTCAAGGTGGCGATTACTCTGGCGTCCATATATGTCAGCGTCAACCTCATCCAGGAAGGTCACGAGGTTCTTCGTCAGTTGCGACATCTCATCATCTTCAGAGGAAGTATGCCCGGCACCGACATCACGATCAAGCTGGATGTCCACATCAGCAAGTTAGTATTTGTCTTCCTCAGCGCCTTTGAGCAAGGCCTTTGCACTGAGGACTGCTCAACCACTTACTCTGAGATCATGGCCACCATCATCTTCGAGTCTCTTCTCTACGAGGAATACTCCCGTGTCATCGAGTGTGAGACCGAGCTTGAGCTTATTCTCGAATGCGGTGCCAAGTTGCGAAGCTTCTGGGTTGAACACAAGCGTTCTCAGTTCTTGCTCATCCTAGACAAGAGGCTCTTCCAGCTGTTCAAGACTAAGTATGCTTCTTACTTCAAGGATGTGAGCGAGGAGCATCAGCGCGTCTTCTACCTTGCCATTCTATACGAGCTTGGAAAGGATCGTGGGGCCACTCAGATCGACTTTCCTCTTCTTGCCATCAAGGCCGGAAACGACAAAGTCAAGGAGCTTCTCCAAGCCAAGGACTGGCACTGTGCCGAGCAGCTTGGACACTGCATCTTCCACTTTGCTCAGTCTCAGAAGCTGTACCATCGACACAGCTGTATCCAACATGGGTACAAGCTTGCTGAGTTCCTGGCGGGTATTGATGTGCCTCATCCTAATGATGCCAAGGATGACAAGATCCGCACTGCTATGTTGAAGACATCCCGTGAGATCATGGCCGAGGTTCTCGCCGGCTTCCGACAAGAGAACATTGACTTCCTTTGCCTGCGCTTTGAGGATATCTCTGGTCTCATTCGTCTTCTCGGTGCCCAGCAGAATTGGGATGAACTTGAACACCTTCTCCACCGTCTCTGGGATGCTCGTGAGAGGATGCAGAAGTCTGGCTGGTCACCTACCACCGTTTTGGACATCGGCAAGATGCTTGTTCACGCTCAGTACGCTCGTAAGGACGTGACTTGCGCCATCGAGACAGCCGAGTTGATCTGCTACAACTTGCGCCGCAGTCGTGGCCGTCTCGATGTCGAGACCTTGGAGTTCTCCCGTCTTCTCGCAACCTTGTACGCAGATGGTGGTCGCAAGGCCAGCGCCATGACCATCCATGAGTCTGTTCTCCGCGAGATGATCTCCTGCAGCAGCAGCAACGAGTTCGGTGAAGCATACCCCGAACGTCAACGCTTCACTTCCGAAGCACGTATGCATCTTGAGCTTCTCAAGGCATGCCATCATCAACTGCAAGGCTGGACCAAGCCGGTTGACGAGTTCAAGGATGTTCACAGCCGCTTGAATAATGATCTTGGTCTTGAGTTGCCTGCGTTTGAGAAGTGGTGTGGCGGTGCGGTGGATAAGAGTATTGAGGGAGGTGGCAAGTATATTGCTCCGAAGGAGTGGAGGTTGAAGGGTGATGTGAAAACGATTGTTTCTCGAAGGAGAGTTAGCCATGAGAGACCGAAGGGAAGATTGGATGTGCTGCGTACGGCTAGGACTTGGTGGTTGACTGTTTGAAGGGTATATGCATAATGGGCGATGATTCTGTAATAATGTTTGCGAACGAACACGTCTCTTGAGCTTTCTTTCGGTCTTGGGATTTATCACTTTTGCAAGGCGGCGTCATTGAGTTATTTGTTTTCGGTTTAAATACTATTCAGATACAAACAATCGTTTGTCAATTGCGAGGCGTCCCAAAAAGCTATTCAGTTCCTTTTATACCGTGATTACATAAAGATTGAAGTTGTTGTCCACCCATTCCAAGTCCAAGAAATCCTCCACAATCGCATGTCCCATCATACTAACAATGCACCAGCAATCTGACAAGTTGGAGATTACCACTTTGAACGACGTCTTTCTGGCTTCCGTCTTTACTCTTTCATCCGCTTGAAGAATTTGTCTAGACTTTTCTTCCAGTATTTTGAACTGAGTGTTCTCTCCTCTGCAGGCATATCCGCCTCGTAAATCATCTCTAACCAGTCTCTCTGGTCCAATCTCATGAAATCTGGATCCTGCAAAAGCTTCCTCACATGGAGAAATACTTGGTTCTCGTCTTTAGAAAGGACAGGTTTTGCATTGGCGGGATAATCATACGGAGACGGCGCATCGTCGAAGCCGAGTTTAATATGATACACTTTCTCGGCCTTGTCCTCAAAGGGGTCGTCCCAGGGTTCAAGAACGCCATGTGAGGAATATTTCAGCTTCTTAAATTCATCTGTTATCTGAACCGTGCCTGACTTGAGATCGTTCCAGAATGAGAGAAAGCCGAGTTTGGAAAATTGCCGTTTCGACTTGTCAGTCTGGAGTTGGCGAAACATAAACTCATCGTAAGCAAGCAGGTGGAGTGGGTTTATCATGGCGCCAAACGCATTGAAGATAATGATCCCATCACGCAGAATTCCCTTGTCGAAAGTGAGGCGTTTATGTCCGAGGCGGACACCCCGACAGAGAAAGCGGGATCGCGAGTCTTGCCATCGGCAATTGGGAAAGAAATAACGGGCGAGGCCCAAATTGTGCACATCCGTAACCAAAGCATTCCTGCCAATCCAGGGCAAATCCAAGAGAAGGGGTCCCAGTAGCAGCACATGGAACATGTATCCGTAGATACAGAGTTCTTTAATGGATGAAGCTTCTTTTTCGCAAAATTTGTGCTCATCACAAAGTTGTTTGAGGTCGAGTGAAGCTGCAATGTCCACTTCGATGGCTGGACTCTGGATGCCGATTATGCGAGGAATTGAGAGATCGGAAATGTTGCCATTTGAGGAAACGCTGCTTAGACGATCGACATTAAAAGGATCCGGAAGGAAAAGTGCAGAGAGGGTCTTTTTCTTCTTGGGATATCGGCGGACACGTCTAATGAACGGATTCCAGTCCGAATTGTCGAAGACGTCAACAAGAGGTCCAAAGTCAGCAGTTGACATGTCGTCCATGACTCCAAATTCGAATCTGTGATTCAGCTTGTATGCAAAAGCCACAACTGGACCATAAAATCGACCGCTTAGAGGACCAGCTAAGGCAAGAACGGTCTCGTTGAAACCCTCAAGGTGGCCGCTGATCCCATTAGGAGGCTTCCAAGAAGCGATTCTAATCGCATGCCCGAGAGTTTTGCCTTGTATAGCATTATCATTACCGAGGGCATGAACAATTAGATTAGATTCTCTTGGACCTTCGTACCGCTCTCCCATGGTTGCTTCCCAGCTGTCGATAGTCGGATGCTCAATCGTGAGCATCGCGTCATAGCCTGAGCCGATATATCCCCAACAGAACTCGGGACTTGATGCCTGATAGGGAAACACCATTACTCTGAAATGATCCCTCGACGGTCGCGATTTCTTGGGACAAGCTAGTAACTTTTTACAAACCAGCCAATGCACGTGCGAATCTTTGCGTGCGCAGCTGTTTGAACAGTAGTCAGCGTCCTTGCATTTGAAACATTTGAGAGATGCCCGTTTTTGACAAGAGATACAAATAGCCTCGGCCTTAGGGGCTGCTATATCGCACGGCCTGCAGTCCTGGGACTGTATCATATGAACTTCATCAAGGCTGTAATGGTAGTCACCAGTCAGAGGCACTTGCATCCATGACCAGTCATAGCCAGAGTCGCTCATCTTAGTTAGGACTGATCTAGAAAAGGATTCCAAAAGATTGAGAAAAGTGCGGCGACAATTGATTAAATACCAATAAGGCTGTGAGCCTTTTTAAGAGCCTTGCGGAGAAAACGGAAGCGCGAAATCCCGAGGTCAGGTGCATGGTGGTGTGGCAGCAGACAACCCAACATCAGCAGCTGATAGGCTATTCTCAGCCACAACTGTAAAAACCTTGAAGATCAGTAAATTTTAATTTAAATCCAAATCCGAGGCAATAGCTTACGCATGTCTCCTTGAGAATTTTATGAGCGAGAAACGTTGGTTTTGCAAGGCAATCTGTAAGTAGTCCTGAGGCAGTAAGATATAAAGGTTTCTATATTCAAGGCTTAGGTATATAATGCTGTTAGAAGATCAATGGTATTTGCTGTAGTTGAGACATGTACCTGCAAAATCAGCAAATATTTGCCGCGTCTGAAGTCTCAACGTCGTCACCTGCTCCTCTTGTGGCGGAAGAGGTCTGCGATCAGATATGAACTTTTTCAGATCATCTATCTAGATATTTCGACCATGTCTTAAGAGGCTGATTATATAGTTCTAGTTAAGTAGTACATGGGCCTGGGATGTGCGATCGATCAACTCCCGATTCTGTAACAATTTCCTCAAAGTATAAACGGTATATTGGTATACTTTCGCGAATGACATACTAGGAAAGGCCCTATAGAATGTATAGCTACCAGCGTATCAAACTAGAGCTAATCATCCCTATCAGAGTCGTCGCTTGCGCTATCATCCTCGCTACTGCAATCCCCATCCTCTGGCACTTCAAGGTCCTCATCACCATTCTCCTCATACTGAGCCGTCATCATCACCGTGCTCCCCTCCTCCTCTATCTTGGCATCTGCCTTACTGGACAGAAACTGTTTGATCTCCCTACTCTCCCAACGATCTCTGAGTTCGTTCTCCTTCGGGTCCTCATCTTTCCAGGCGTTATTGCGCTTATCCTCCCTTACCAGCTCCCCATACACTTTGTTGAAAGTGACATTCTTGCATTGCTGGTCCAGAGTATTGGCAGCATTGGTGAGTTGTATTTTCCACAGATTGGAGTACCGCAAACTAAACAGGACAGATTACACAGTATTGCTCGCCGATCTTTGTGACGAGGACGGGCTGGCAGAGGTGCTCGAGGAGAATCTTGGCCGTAAGACTCTGTTTGGGCCATGGAATACGCGAGAAAAGCTACGAGAGCTAGATTGGGGTAATGGGTCGTGAACCAACGAAGATCCTTCGTTCTACGTCCAAGATTTCGATCTAGAAGGCCCCAAGATGACAGTGGAGTGGACGGCTACCGAGTTTGGAGATGAACAGGTTGTTACAAACGAGATGGAGTACTGAAAGTGGATCATGAACTGGGGAGGTGGGTGTTTGATTCTGACAGCTGGATATACCAGTTTAACAAGGCTTGGGACAAGGATCAGCACGACATGAATCATCAGGATCGTGGGCTTGACCCAATCGATGAGCAGTCAACCTCTTTGGGAGATGACAAGTCAAAGCCGTTTCTCTGCAATTATTACATCTGGCCAGATGTTAATTGGTACGATGACGATCCACAGTACTTTCACCTGGGCTATACATTTAGAATTATTTAATTAGATGCACATGTAATTCGACGCCGGGAAGCTTTAGCCTTCGCCACGAGTTCTAGTTACAACTAAAGTATCTAATCCACAGCAACTTCCCTGTGGCTGTCTTTAGTTGTTCTCTAACTTCTTCTCCTTCTTCAGTTCATCATGCTCGGACGAGTCTCTAGCGGGATAACCATCAAAAACAGCAGCAATAGCCTCAAGACTAGGACCCTTTGTCTCAACAAAGAACTTCCAGACAACAGCAAGTTCAATAGCAAGCCAAGCGACGTAGACAAAGTAGAACTTCCAAGCAAGGGCCTGGAGACCAATAGGGTTAACCATGGTGTTAATGAAGTTACTAGCCTTGCCAAAGAACATGAGAAGAGAGAAACCCTTGGCACGAATGGGGTAGGGCAGAATCTCGACGGGGTAAGAGTAAAGGAGGGCGTTGAAAGCCAAGTTGTAGAAGAAGTAAAAGAGGAAGAGCATCGCGATGACGGCCTTTCCAGCTGCAGCGTTATGATCCTCATTAAAAAGGCCAGCGCAAAGAGTCTGAGAAGCGAAAATGGCGAGCATGCCTCCGACGGATAGGAGGAACTGTGTGCGACGCTTCATATAGGCGGTCAAGAATGCTGATGCAACTGAAGTCAACCAGTTGAAGATCATGAGGCAGCCGTTGAGAATATTGCGCTCTCGGGCATCGGTAACACCAACAGTCTCAAGGACACGGACGAGATAGTAGGAAACAAGACCGTTTCCAGACCACTGACTGAAGCAACCAAGGCAGACCAGGATAAAGACTCGTTTTCGGTTTCCGGGAGTTTTGAGGAGGTCCATCCATCCGGTCTCGTTGCTGACTTCGGCTTCGATAACATTTCTCATTTGAATGAACTCAAGCTTGACAAGCTCATCATCCTCGTTACCGTTGGCATGCCACTTGACTAGTACAGCTCTAGCTTCCTCACTTCGACCATTGGCGATGAGCCATCGAGGGGATTCAGGGAGGAGGAATACACAGCTGATGGGGAGAAGAGCGGGAGCAGCCTGCAACAAAGAAGGAATTCTCCATGCCCACTCGCTAGGAATGCTGAATGTACCGAAGGTGACCCAGGCAGCGAGAATCGCTCCAACATACCATGATGTTTGGTAGAGAGAGGTGATGACCTGGCGTTCCTTAGGATGGGCAAGCTCACCGATGAGCATGGGGGCATAGGCGTTTGCGAAGACGAGACCGAAACCGATAATGAAGCGAGAGACGAGGAACATGGCGACTGGAAACATATTAGCCGATAAAGAAGGAAAAATCTATGAGAGTGAGGCTCACAGTGTACAGAGGCGCCCTGGATAATAGCACCGATGATCATGATAACAGCGCCAACAAAAATACCCATGCGACGTCCCCAGCGATCACCAACCATACTGATGAAGGGAGTTGCAGCAACGCATCCGAGAGGGAGAATAGCTGACATGATACCAAGAAGAGCACCACGTGGGTGTCCAAAGTCTTAAGTAAATTAATTAATGTCATTGAATAAGTCGCAGGAATAAAACTCAGACTTACAGTTATCCCACGACGGAACAGCCTGGAGACCTGACATCATGCTGGCATCGAAGCCGAGAGTGACAGCAGCAGCCAAACAAGTTGGGATGATGAGAAGATACAATCGGAGGAGACTCTTGTTTTCCCAAAATGGAGGCGCTACGGCGACGAGTTCTTGAATTCTCGCGTCGAGATCGAGGATCTGCTCATCAACGACCTGGCTGGCGTGCTCAGCCATGGCGACGTCTGCCTTGCCGTCGATACTATTCTTGGCCATCTGGAGATTGTACTGAGCAGAATTGCGGGAGAAGACGATGATTGTTAGGTAAAGAGGAGAAAAGCCGAGGCTGGCTGTTGCCTGTGGCTATTTAGTTGTTTACGGGCAACCCTTGCCATCAAATATATCCACCATCGTCAGGGATCTTATGCTTAAGCGTAACATTACATTGTGGGGGGCCCCCAAAGAAAATCATACCTGATTCAGGACCCCATGGGGTTGATTCCCCGCAGGTCGGGAGACAGAATTACTGCCCGAAGACTATGGCCGATGCAACGGATATTTCCCGAGCCATCACCAAACATGAATAAGGGCCAATACATGACACTAACAAAACTCGGCCAACTGACCCTAACCAGAAACCACTACCGCTCCTGGCACACAACAACTGACCATGGCACCATCTCAAGCCACAATCGATCTTGTCGCTCAGCTTACAGTTGAGGAGAAAGTCAGTCTCCTCGCAGCTGTTGACTGGTGGCGAACACCAACTATCAAACGAGACAATGTCTTTATACCTCACATCAAAACTACCGATGGCCCCAACGGCGCGCGAGGAGAGAGCTACGTGAGCGGCATCACCGCATCTTGCTTCCCCTGCTCAACCGCCATTGGAGCTACCTTCGACTCAGACCAAGCATTCCGTCTGGGAAAAGAAATCGCAAGAGAGGCTATAACAAAATCTGCCAATGTCCTTCTCGCACCTACGATGAACATTATCAGATCTCCTCTTGGTGGTCGCAACTATGAGACCTACTCTGAGGACCCTTACCTCATCGGCACTCTCGCCTCAGCTTTTGTTCGCGGTTGTCAGAGTGAGGGTATTGCAGCTACCCCAAAACACTTCGTTGCCAACGACTCGGAAAAGAAAAGAACTAAGATGACGTCTAATATTGACCGCCAAACTCTTCGCGAGATATACATGCTTCCATTTCAACTGGTCATGCGCGATTCCAATCCGTGGTGTTTCATGACTTCATATAATCGCCTGAATGAGGTCTACTGTGCAGAGAACCACTGGCTACTCGAAGAGGTTCTTCGCAAAGAATGGGGCTTCTCTGGTCTGGTAGTATCAGACTGGATGGGGACTTACTCAACTGCACAAGCTCTCAACTCTGGAATGGATCTCGAGATGCCAGGTCCAACAAGATGGCGGGGACAGAAGCTTCTCAAGGAAATCGATGCAGGCAATGTTACTACTGAAGTTTTGGATAAGAGTGTTGGTAGAGTTATCGACCTTGCAAAGAAGACTGGTCGTTTTGAAGATCCTGTTGAAAAGCCTGAGCAGTCAGTCGAAGATCCTGAGCGACTTGAATTCATCACTGCTGTTGCAGCAGATGGCATGGTTCTTCTCAAGAACGACGGAAATGCCCTTCCACTACCTCCAAAGGCTTCAGTTGCTGTTATCGGCCATCACGCTCTTCACCCCAGTATTGGCGGCGGTGGTAGCGCAAAGGTCTTAGCACAGCATATCATCTCACCTCTTGAGGGTCTCAAAGCTCAAGGCGTTGACTGTCGCCATGCACCCGGTGTCCCAGTCTTTGGAGCCCTCCCCCACGCTGAGCCTTCCACAATCTCATTTGTTCAGCTTCGCTGGTTCAACGGTTCCATCGTGGGAGAGAACCTCGCTCATGAACAGACCATCGCACAGCCCGAGTATATGATCAAGGAAGCATGGCCTGAGTACCTAAATACTGAATACTGCACAAGCATGTCCTACACTCTTACTCCAACAACCAGCGGTAGCCATATCTTCTCTGTTATCACAACTGGCAAGGCCGATGTTCTGGTCGATGGCAAGAAAGTCTTCCATCGCCCGCAAGAGCCAGTCTTGCTCCCTGAATCATTTTACTTCTACAAGGCTAAGATTGAGCGACGTTTTACTTTTGATATGGTCGCTGGTCAGGACTACAAGGTCGAGTTGCAGTCTTGGGCTACAGATCCGGATGTCCTGTCCAAGATCGGAGGAACCATGTTTCAGGGCGCTTCGCTTCGCTTTATGGAGCATGTGAACATTCCTGGTGCTATAAGCTATGCAGCGGAGACCGCAGCAGCGTCTGATGTTGCAGTTGTATTTGTTGGCACTACCAATGAACTCGAGTCCGAGGGATATGATCGTGATACAATGGATCTGGCTTCTGATCAATACGATCTTATCACCGCCGTGGCTGCCAAAAACCCGCGCACTATCGTCGTAAACCTCTCCGGATCTCCCGTCACCGTGTCTCCTTTTATCGATCAAGTTCCCTGCTTCCTCCAAGCTTGGTTCGCTGGTCAAGAGTGCGGCCACGCTGTTGCACGAGTTCTCACTGGAAAAGTCAATCCATCAGGTCGACTACCCATGTCTTGGCCACGAAAGAACGAGGATAATCCCGCATATCCCAACTTTCCTTGCGATGATAACCTCGTTTTGAACTATGAGGAACGTCTCAAAGTTGGATATCGTTTCTACGATGATGCAACAGCACCAAAGCCACAATTCCACTTCGGAGAGGGTCTCTCCTACACCACCTTTGAACTAACGGAGCAACCCTCTGCTAAACCATCCTTCGGGAGCACTCCGGAGACACAAGTATCCATTTCATGCGAAGTTAAAAACACTGGCACGAGGGATGGCAAGCAGGTGATACAGCTCTACGTCAGTCTACCTGAGTGTGATGGCAACGCTCGTCCCGTCAAAGAACTCAAGGCATACCAAAAAGTGTCTATCGCGGCAGGAAGGACAGAGAAGGTTGTGTTCCAGCTGGATAAGTATGCGTTTAGTTACTTTGATGCTGTAGCAGACAAGTGGAAGATGCCCCAAGGCGAGTTCCTCTTGCACTTGTGTTTTAGCTCAGCCGAGACGCTCCAGACAGTCAGTGTTACTAATCCCGGGACGAAGTATTGGTCTGGAGTGTAGGGATAACAGTTTAAATAAAGACTGTGAGGATTGGAATCGCTATATCAGCCAAGGTAGTATAAGAATAATCTGTGCCATAACCCTCACAGCCTTATCTACTTAAAAGCTCCCTACATAGATTGCTTCTCTATGTGAGACAGTTCCCGAATATTGGCTTGTTTTTCGATCTGCTCCTCAAACCTCGGAGAGCTATTTGACGTTGATGCCTTTCTTAGTCGCCATATTATTCCAAAATTGACACTCATTTTATAGCCACAATATCCTATTTCTGCGTTTCACCTTTGATAATTTATATTATCAATCTGATGGGTTTGCGTTTGGGTACCAAAATCGCCTCTGTCGTTGCTTTCACGGCCGGGGAATTTTAGTAACGGAATATACCACAGGAGTGTATTAGCTCTCCCTGGGAAGCATGGTGTCAATGATTCTCACCAGAGCCCTGTACTTGTGCATCTCGTGGTAATAGCTGCGCCTCTCGTGAAAATTGGACTTCATACATGACATGGCCATGTCTTCCGTCATGTTCCAGACTCGTCCGTGCCCCTCAACGGGCCCAATGCGCCCATTTAAGAGCATGCAACCACTAATCAAATTGAGCCTCGAGGTATTAATATCCCCCTTTTCAGCCGCGCAGCCCTCGACTGAGGTGTCTCCCCAGTTCTCAGACGCGGCCAGAGTCAATAGTGCCTTTTGAAATCTTTCCGTGGCCTGCTTGGATGCGAAAAAGGGCGTCTCTGCTTTAGTTTGAGCATGGTGAATGATCCTGTCTAGCAGTTCCAGACTGTTCTGTAGGTTCCGCTTCTCTTGGACTGATAGGTTTTGGAGGGCAATATGATCCGGAAACATAGTTCCAAGCTCGTCTCTGCCAATCGAAAGGTCGTCTACTGCCTCTGAGGGCTCTGTGAAAGTGCTCGCCATTGTTCCAGAGTAAGACTGTATGGGCTGGGTGCGTTCTTTGAGAACTTCGTTGGAGTGTAGGTGGTTGAGCTGGAATGTTGAGAGTGAGAAAGAAAAAGAGACAGAGACAAAGACAGAAGGCAAGGAGATATTTATGCATTTTCAGTGAGTGCATTCTTTTATTGTGCTTAAGTTTAACTTTTTAACTTAGAACTTTAAAATAGGCAGCTAAGAAGGCAAATTATAAGTTTGGTGATACAGAAACATGGGTTTTCCATCGATTTCCATTGACCAATGCCTAACTACAATAAGCGTTAATTGAGAAACGAAGCGCGGTCTGTTCTATGAATGATCAAGAAAGCAGAATTAACTCACTAGCCATTGCGGGTGGTCACTTCTTAATCGAGACTTTAGTTACAGGAGGACTCAAATCATGGCCCTTGGAGGTCTCTGTGCTTTGGTATATTGCAATAGCTACGTTGGCCAACTAGGCAACGGAAAGACAAGCTCATCCCCAAAGCCAAATCCACTATAAGTTGGCATGCTGCCATCAAGACTCCAGTCCCAATTATCCTGAAAGAGGGCAGACATAAAGTCCAGTTGTTCTCCGTGTTCTTCTTCCACTGGAGCAAGAACTCCCCCATCCAAGCTTTCATCGGGGCGACCCTCAAGGCTAACGGATGGTCTACGAGAGGGATTACGTGATGGTACTACAGAGTTGCGTACTGCTAGAGAAAGTATTAGCCAGTACCCAGACAGAATTGCGGAAGAGAAGTGCAACTTACAGAAATATGCAGTGCGTGCTTGGTCTTTTAAAAGAACAAGATGCTCCAAGTAGCCTCGCGCGCGAGCATTTTCCCTGCCGATGACCCGTAGCAATAGTGTAGTATTCTCCCAAGTGGCATCCAGTTGGGCTTGGTTAAAATGCTTGCTTCCTCCGGCTTGTGCACGCTCAGCAAGAATAATTATACCGCCACATGTCATGAGATCTGGGAGAGAAAAGTCAGCATACTGCCATAAATAGATGTAATGAATGAACTTACAAAATAAGCTGAACCACCATGCACCAGTTGCTTCGCCTTCTCTTGCCGTCAATAAAGATGCTGATAGGTCGTATGCTACTTGGACACACGTAGTGGCGCACTGGGCCTGGAAAGCTCCCTGCAAAGTACTGGCCTCAGATCCAGCCTCATCGGAGCCAGAAGCTGTACTGCGCCGTTGCTGTGAGCGTCTCGCAGCGGCGCAAAAAGCACTGAAACTCGGCCTGTATAGTAAAATCCTGAGATGGAGAAACCTCGCATGAAGAACGTTACGTTGGCGTCGGAGAACGTGATCTCGATTTGTCAACGACCCATGCTCTCGTTCCTTATCAATATCCCACCACCGCAGTACATCAACTAGGGAGGTTTTGAAGTCCTCGAGAAGACCGTCTAGACGCACAAGAGCACTGAAATCGTGACACGAGCTCGGCCAGTAGATGGAGGCCAAAATTTTGCCGAGAATTTTGGCTAGTCGGATGTTTTCTACTGTGAAATGATTCTGCGATACCGTTCCTTCAGGCTGTATGCATGGTTCGGAGCCTGTGCCGATGAATTCATCGTCTATTGCAGCTGGGACCAGGACATCATCTGTCATTTGGAGGACAGGTGGTCTTCCCAAGGTCATGCAAACTGTCCTGATATACTATTAGCTAAATAATGCAAGAGAGAGGGAAGATGATCTTACATCTCCATCTGCAAACACCCATACCAAACCTTTCGACGCACTTCATTCTCCAGGACAGATCGTTGATCAGCATGTCTCTCGGTATGAAGACCAAGCCCCACGGCAATGCGACACGCCAGTCCCACAATATTATAGCATCGGGTCGGATACTCGCTCGAGAGTGTATAATGGCTTGCTAATAACAAAGCCTGCACGTGTGATAAGTCACCTCTGTCAAGGATATCTATCAGTAGCAGGCTTCTTATGCGTGAGCTAAACATAGCAGATGCTGATTCCTTGTTTGGCAGATCCGAGAACTCACAGCCAAGAGCGAACATGGCGTTGAGAGCGCAGAAGAAAGACGCCGCGGGGCATTGGTCACCTCCAAGGCCAATATCGCCAGTATGGCCCATCTGAGGTCCCGGGTAGCCAGTTGACGTCCATAGTGATTCGTATCGTTTTCGGAAACTTGTGGAATGTGTCCATGGGTAAAAAATGTGGACACTGTTGAAGTAGAGTTCGAGAAGCTGGTCTGCTACTTGTCGTGGCGGTAGAGCAAACTCAGCCGTCAATAGCGTCGTGGCCGAGGATATTGATATCCGGTTCGGGTCCCGATCCCGTGGTGGGGCCGTAGACCTCGACTTGTGCCGATCGGGATGAGATACTTCTCGGAGAAGGGAGTGAATTGAGGATTGTCCGAAGAACTCGTCTTGTTGATGATTTGAAGTGAGCGTGGTGGCTCCCATTGCACTCACGGGACTCGGCCCGCCTGTCATGGTGGTAGTAGCATGTTCTCTAGGGCTTTTGGTGGCCGTATTTGTTTCTGCTTCTTGGCGGAGCTGGTCTATAACCAATTGCATGTCCTGCACCTGTTTCTGCAAGGACGTGATATACCTGATAACCAATGAGTGATGATAGATCACGTATACATAGAGTTGGGTACTAACTCTTGCTCACTCAACTGTTTGGCCGTCCCAGCAATTACAGTGTAAACACAGCCTGCACTCAGAACCCCGCGTTTCTTGCAGGGGTTACACACAGGCTTGGAGCCGTCGCACTTGATCTTGCGGTCCCGGCAATTATCGCATGCCAATGCTACCCGCTTCCGCTTGGTCGCACGAACTGCGACCTCCCCATCCTGTGCTGCTGCATTGTCCATTATCAAGATTGGAAGGCCGAAGAGTGGAGAGAGAAGTTGGACCCGAGATTGAGAGAGAGGGGGCGTTTGCCTTTTCACGGGCTGTACCCGGCGTTTTTCGGGTGAGACACTAAATGGCTCGGGAACTACCCGAAAACCCACTATTTACTCTTGTTTGGAACATGGTAGACTCCGGCTTGGACCCGAGAATTACAACTAATCCGGAATACCGGAATATTATGGGAGATACATTAGTACGTCTTGGATGTAATCGCATTGCTTCATTACCTCCTCCACTTTCCCACCGTCCTTGCCATTCGCCAACCCAAAGCTCACCATGCTCAAATCATCAATCCGTCCCCTTTTGCCTCAGCTCAGAAAACAAGCGCCATCTGCATTAGCATGGCGACCTGTTCAACGAGTATTCCATAATACCAGCTCTAAGAAAACAAAAGAATCAGAGAGCAGTCAACAACATGAAAGAAAAGAACAATCAAAGAGGCCTGTGGTCCTTGCTTCAGCACTGTCTGCAACGGCAACGGCTATTGGCGGAACTTTGTTATATGCTACAGTGAACAGCAATAAATCCCAGTATGCCAGTCGAGCCGAAGTGGAATTGGTAAGATAAGCGATAAGATAATAAAAACTTGGTCTAATGAGTTTTCAAAGGCTATCCAAGAGATAAGACAAGCACTGGGAGAAGATGTCGTGAGTATAGAAGATGAGATTCTACATTCTCATGGCTATTCAGATTGGTCTACTATCAATATTGATCGGCTACCAGTTGCTGTCACATTCCCGAATTCGACAGAAGAAGTGGCGATTATTGCAAAGATTTGTCACAAGAGACGTGTACCAATGAGCAAGTTCCCAGTTTAAGTGAGGTTAGCACAAACATTTAACACTGCTAGTCCCATACTCTGGAGGATCCAGTCTCGAGGGCCACTTTTCAGCACCTTTCGGTGGCGTCAGTGTTGATTTCGTTAATATGAATAACATTCTGGAGGTACATGGTGACGAGTAAGCCTCCCAGCGAGATCAATTGTTTGACAGTAATGCTGACTGGCCTTTAGTCTCAATGTCATCGTACAACCGTCTGTGCCATGGATGGAGCTGAATGAGAAAATCAAAGATACGGATCTATTCTTCCCCATCGACCCAGGCCCTTCCGTGAGTACATTTGGTGAACGCAGTCGACAAGTACTGACTCGACGCCTATAGGCTCAAATCGGTGGCATGATTGGAACGAACTGCAGCGGAACCAACGCCGTAAAGTATGGCACCATGAAAGACTGGGTAGTCAATCTCACAGTAGTCTTAAGCGACGGCACCATCATGAAAACCCGCAGAAGGCCCAGGAAATCATCAGCTGGTTACAACCTAAACTCTCTCTTCGTTGGATCTGAAGGAACATTGGGATTCGTCACCGAAGCTACCCTCAAGCTCGCTCCTATACCCGAAATGACTGGCATAGCAGTGGTTACATTCCCAACAGTGAAAGCTGCAGCAACAATGGCGATTGAAGTTATTCGCCGAGGCGTACCCATCAGCGCTGTTGAGATCCTCGACGAAGTTCTCATGAGCGTTATCAACAGAATGGGCGCTACGTCTCGTGAGTGGAATGAAGTACCAACGCTATTCTTCAAATTCAGTGGCAGCGACGCCATAGTAAGAGACAGCATAGCACAGGTTCAGGATATTTCGAAAAGACACCAGGCTCGAGACTTTCAGTACGAGAGCGATCCGCATAAGCAGAAAGCTCTTTGGTCAGCGCGGAAAGAAGCACTCTGGAGTATGATGGCTCTTCGGAGGACGGAGGGACATGTATGGTCTACCGATGTCGCTGTGCCTCTATCTCGAGTGGCCGAGCTAATAGGTCAGTTCTAAATGGAACGAAAATACGATTTTGACGTTTTACTAACTCTGTATGTACCTTACAGATATATCCAAGAAGGACCTCGTTGAGCTCGGCTTATTTGGCAGTATTCTTGGACACATCGGCGACGGCAACTTCCACGAATCTATCTTGTTCGAGGATAAAGACCGTAGGCAAGTTGAAGATTGCGTGCACAAGATGGTGTCAAGAGCTATCGAGATGGAGGGGACATGCACCGTAAGTATTACTCGCTCGTTTATTAATACGAGACTGACAAGGTTTGGTAGGGCGAACATGGCATAGGGCTAGGAAAGAAAGACTTTCTTCGAGAAGAGGTTGGAGATATGCCTCTACAGGTTATGAGATCAATCAAGGCTAGTTTGGATCCTTTTTGGTTGATGAACCCGGGTAAAATATTTGATCGTGTGAATTAGAATTTAGCTACCTAGCGGAAAATGAAGATCTATTGCGTTTGTCTTGGTTTGAAAATGAAAAGTTTGTAACGTGATAAATGAGAACCCTTTCTGTGTATCCACCACTCCCTTCAACCTCGGCCGAGGGGTATCTTGCAAGCAAGCATCATCCTACTTGCGCTCGATATCCTGCTTAACTTGCTCAATCTGCTCACCGATTTCAGGATATCCTGAATCCTCACCCAGTCGTTTCCAGTCTCCAAAGAACAGGGGTCCTGGGTGACAGATAGTAAGGGCAAGGAGAGCTGCCATAATCATAGGACCATCAAGGACCATAAGAGAGGGTTCATCGTTAGCGGGCTCAGACTTGAAGCCACCAGCAAGCTCAACAACACGATAGATACATCTGATGGTTATAGTGATAGTAGCAATGCTAAGAGCTTCAAGATAATCAGCATAGGAATCAGAACAAGCAGAGAGTGACATACCCCAGATAAATGACTTCAACTGTCGAGAAGCTCGTAATTCGCGGAATCGAGGGTTAGCTCCTTCAGTGCCCTTGCTGCGGACGCGAGACCAAAGATGCATCGCTAGGCCGATAAAGACACCCAGGGATAGCACTTGATATGCCAATCCTGCTACCAGAATATGCACACCCATATCGACCTTCTTCGGCTTCTTTCCAGTAGCCGCAAGACCGCCACCCATAGCTTGGAGGATCAGCGATACAGCATCAGAGCAAATAAAGATGACTGCATATGTTCTGGGTGACATGAGAGAGAACTGTCTTCCGTATGCTTTGACGACTCGACCGAGGGAGAGATAAATCGGTGCAGAGATAAGGGCGGGCGCAATGGTGAGGCATACGAGCTGGATCACAAAGTACCTGATAGTGACACATCTGTTAGCAACAAGTTCTAGGAAAGGAACCAACCACAGGTAGCTTAGGGTTAACTGACTTTTTCTTGAAAATACCATCTCCTCGGGCTTGCATGACGCGGCCAGCATACCCAATCGCCTCCGTAACACAGCCGAGCACGAGTCCGCCAGCAAAAGTACCCCAAACTCTGTACCTAATGGCCAGGTAGAGCTGAACAATGGCGAAGACGGCAAACACAGCGAGATAGAAGGCGTTGGCTCCGAGATTGGGAACGTAGTGATACCAGCCGAACTTCTCCACGCTACAAGTAGCCATGGTACAAAGATTGCGGTCGAACGCCATGATGAATCTAGGGAAGAGGGAAGAAGGCAGAGGTAGGTGAAGTGAATCGAGTGTGAAATGTGATGAGAGTGGCTTTTGGGGGCTGGCGGATTATGGCATTTTAAAGTATTTTCATTGTCTATTTTCAATGGGCCTGTTAATTTCATTGTAACCAACAACCTGATGCCTTGAGGTAGCCAACGACGAAAGTTCTCGATTATACGGCCCACGCGAAGTTCATTCTAGCCATTAAGAGACACAAGAGTCACGGCTGGTGGTCTCCGGAATGTTGACCAGCCTACCACTGCCTCCTCTTACCTATGCGGCTGAAATCTACCCACTTAATGCTTACTCTACGTGTCAGAACCAAAGATTGCTTCAGCCAATGTGAAGGCCGCCTTGAAATATATTTACTAGAAAGACGTGCATTGGTCAGATCGTATCAAAAGTTCTGCACTTTTACTAAAATAAACTGAAACAGGTTGTCTTCGCATGATGGTATCCATAAGCTGACACCTTTCCATCAAGTAACATGTCTCGAAATGGATGGGACCGCCCATAAAATGTCCAATCACAAAGCCCAAACATCGAGCAGAACCCACTGTCAGCTGGATGCCATCTCATATATCAACAAGTTACATATGGTAACGGTCTTGGAATAAGGCATTACTTTATGTTGAGGCATCTATTAATAAAATAAATAATTCAGATATTGAGAAATAATTAGAGTGAAAAACAAAAAAGAAATAGATTGGATAAAATAAATAAATAAACAGCAGTGTAAATCTTGTTAACATAATGTACATAGGCGGCTCTAGCTGGGTGCAGGGTTAGAGCATGCCATAGCCTTACATGGTGGTGTGTCGATCCACCTTTGTAGGGCTGTGATATCTGAAAAATAAGTTCAATTACAGTTAGCAGCTCGGGAATATTCCTAGTCATTTCTGTAATTGCGATTAGCTGAAAACGTTGCGCACCTCATATTATGCATAAATGCGGAGTCATCCGTCATCAATTCCGTCTATTTGGCCAAGTTAGGTTAATGCAGAGAAGATCTGAATAAACATTTCAGCTGAGTTCTGAGCTTCCGTATCCCGAAAAGGATCTTACTCCTTGGCGGTTGTGCGACGTCCAACACCTCTTTTTGAATAGCTACTTGAGCAATTTCTAATGGAACGAAAGCAATGGTGTTCTTGAATGGCATTAAAAAATTTTATTGGCTTAAGTAACCCTTGAATAAATCGCAACAAGTGTTACTGGCGGGTGATATAACTGCCCTGATGATCGCCATGTTCGGCTCAAACCAGCGCTAGTCGATTAATTTGTTGACCGCGATTGCATTTACGCGCCACTCCGAATTGTCAGCAGTCCATTCAATGCCTTGCAGCCACGGCTTACCCGACTTTGACTTGACATGGGGATGGGGATGAGTGCTACAGCTTGTTCCAGCACAAGTATTCCCTCATGGTCGCAAGACTGGCATCATTTTAGAGGTCATCTCACCTCTCTCCAAAGCTATCAGAATCCATTCTATCAATTGACGACAACTATAGACACTCGTAGTGCGCAAGGCCGGCATTTAACTTATCCAATACCGGAAGCCGTATGGGCTTATAGTCTACAGACTGGAGTCATAAAATATCACATAAAAGAAACAAATGATTGGTCTCATTATTGACCAACAAGTCGTCCTTTCTTAAAGAATAAATATTTTGTATAGAGTCTCTAACTTTTTAGATAGCAACATCCAACACCGCCGACACGCCTCGATCCAGACTCTCAATAGCTCCATTAAGTGCAGTCTGGAACTCCGACGAGTCCATCACACGCGCACCAAAGATCAGCCCGTTGCTAGCAGCCTTTGCAATACCCGCATAGTCAGGACTAGGCGCAAACGAGATATTAAGCTCTTCATTCGTGGCTCTTGAAGCAGGACCATCAGGGTGGACCAGCAGCATAGATCTTCGCGGCGCGTTCCAGCCACTGTTGTTGAGAACGACTGTCAGAACAGGAATACCGTAGCGCGCTGAGATCCAGTATACGCTTGATGGAACACTGAACATGTATGATCCATCGCCGACGATCTGTACCACGTAGCGCTTTTTCTTGCCTGGTACTAAGGCATCGGCTGCATCTGCTGCGAGTTTGATGCCCAGAGCGCCACCACCGCTCCAGCCGAGTCCACCGCCTCCGCAGTGAATCCACTGTCCTGGTATAGTAGCTCGTATTTGATCGGATACTTGAATCATGTTGGTTATGGCTTCGACAGCCCAGATTGTATCTTGGGGCAACTTCTGTCGTAGAGTGGAGCAAATGTAGTCAGTTGTGAGTTTTCCTGAATCAAGGGCTTGAGCTCGTTGATCAATAGAGTTGATACGCTCTTTGTAGGACTGTGCGAGAGCTTGTCCTCGACGCTCGAACTCAGGGCTGGATAGCTTCTCGGATAGATGAGCTTGTAGATACTGTGTGATTTGTCGGAGAGCAGTTTTCGCATCCACGCGATAACGCTGCTCAGCATCGATGTAAAACACTAACATAGACTCCTTCAGAGGATCAACGTCGAGGTGAAAGATTCGCGCTGAGGGCTTTGGCTTGCAGAGTTTGTTGATCCAGGGTACGTCGCAGTCGAGAATAAGGAAAACATCAGCGTTCTGGATCGCCGAGTCGACGCCGTACTTCATGCCCAGCCAACCGGGGTGATCAGCTGGAAAGCACATATCTGAGCACCCTGTATCAAGGACACGAAGACCCTTGATGGCGTTGGCTAGTGATACAAGGGGCTCGACTGCGGCATGGTTGCGGCCGGTAAAGCCAACAATGACTAGAGGATCCTCTGCGCTGACTAAGGTCTCGGCGATTTCTTGGACAGCTTCTTGTGGAAGAGCTGCAGGGGCGACGGGCTTCCAGAATGCCGAGTTTATGCTGTATGGTTCAATGGTTTCTTCCATTACCTCACGGGCGCCCATGAGATATGAAGGGCCTTGCGGATGGCTGGTGGCGAGTTGAAGAGCACGGTGAACCATCTGTTTGACGTTCTTTCCAGTCTTTATCTCTCCCACGTACCGACAGTACTGAGATACGATCTGCTTTTGATCAGGCACATCTTGGATCCAGTGGCTGGGATTCGTTAACCAGAGTTACTTACGGATGGTGGGCAAGTAGAATAGACTTACATGAACTCGGTCCTTGAACCAAGCATCTCTCCCTCAATGGAATAAGGTGACAGTCCAGCAAAGATAAGAACAGGGGCACGACCCATGGCCGCATTGTTGATAGCAGCCGCCAGGGCTGAGGTACCAACATCGACGTGCACAATAACACACTGAGCCTCGCCACTCAACCTCGCATAACCATCAGCCATGGACAGGGCCACCATCTCATTGGGACATGTAATAATCCTAGGAAACGTATCCGGCATCTCCTTCTGACCCCTGACCATGGCCTCTAGAATGCTGGGATGGTCCGAACCAAGATTGACAAAGCAGTTCTTGACCCCAGCCTCGACCAGGGCCTCGAAGAAGGCAAAAGACGTTGTGTACATGGCGGGCTTAGCAGGATCCGTGCGATCTGATTCTGTTGCTTGGGCTTCGAGCTTCATTTTGAGAATAATATTTTTGACAGCGCTTTATGTGAGGTGTGAAATTATTCAGTGCGTCTTTTCTGGTTATCATGTTTATCACGCGGGTCCTTTCCGAGGAGGAGTAGCCCATTCACGGCTGCTTCCCGAGCGGGGGATCGGCGCTGGCAGCTAACATCGGCAATAGCATCAAGATCCCCGCTCTTGAGTCATGCATGATCAGAAAGCCTGGTACTATTCGTATCTCGGTTAAAAGACCGATGGAATTAATTGCATAGCATATCTGTGGCTTTTGCTTTAATCATATTTACTATTGGAGTTATCCTTTACGCGTTGCCCTTGTCGGAGCTTTACTGCGAAATCGAGTTCTCGCATATCCTCCGACCCAGGGCACATCATTTAAGCGAACTTGACATCGCATGCAGGGATGTTTTCGTAACCTAAGCGTCATATACCCTAAGGCATCTTTATTAAAGATATCCGTTCTTTTGGTTACTCTCTCGTAACGCTCAAGCAATTTCTACCAAATTACCAAGAGCCATGACCTCGACGAGTAAACTAGCCAGTGTGGAAACTACTCTGTTTCTGCAGCTAATGCTAATAATTCAACGGGCATAAAACAAGCCACATATACAAGGAAAATATCGTCTAGTCTCATGTCAGTTAACCTACTGCGGAATACGAAATTCGGGAAGCACCCGCACAATTACAACACGTTGATCCAAGGGAGTATTTGGAATTGATTGGCAGCCAAGACATCGCTTGCGACCACGTTCCATCCTTAACCTACGCCATGTCACTCTCCCTGCAGCTTTGCTGTCTATGATCCTATAGCAGTCGTCAGTATGGTCCAGTTACCCCGGAATCACTCTTCCAGTGCGTGTGGCCCCGCTCTCACACCCCGCAACTCGGCTAGGTTTTGGAGGTTGCCGATCCAGATCAGTCCAATACCTAAGCTAGAGATTGGCTTAAGAAGAAAGGTGTAGGGGACTGGCTCATTTCCATAAGTATATGGCATGCACCACCCTGTTCCTGTTCTTGCCAGGATCTCACAACCATTAGCATACAACCTTCTTCTCATTCTCGCTTCCATCATGTCTGATCCGATCGAGAAGATTGCTTACGAGCATGCCTCTCTTAAAGGCGCTGAGTCCACAGTAGAGCAGCCCAGTGGAGACTCTGAGGCGACCAAGAAGCTCCTGCGAAAATGCGACATTCGGCTTCTCCCCCCATTAATGGTGATTTACTTTCTCTCCTTTATGGACAGAACCAACATCGGTATGTAAAAACTCTGAACAGTGTCTCTTGAATGAACTGGACTGACAACAACATGGGTGGCCAGGTAACGCGAAAATCCAAGGAATGACAGAGGATCTCAAGATGACCGGAAATGACTACAACATGGCCCTGTTTGTCTTCTTTATTCCCGTACGCCGACAAGCCCGAAGAACCCGTAGAGCGAGTCGAGTCTGACGCGATATAGTACATCATCTTCGAGGTTCCATCGAATATCATTATCAAAAGAATATCGCCATCTCTTTGGCTTAGTGGGATTACAGTTCTCTGGGGTATACAACAACACTACCGTGCCTACTATTCCCACAAATACTTACTGGAATCTTAGGTATCTCAACTGTTGGCATGGGTCTCGTGAAAAATGTCGATGGTTTGATCGCTTGCCGTGCGCTCATGGGCTTCTTCGAAGCTGGCATTGTTCCTGGTACGTACATGATATTCTCAACAGTTATTCTCGGTATAAAATGGGTAAGCTAACACAGGTAAAGGCTGCCTCTATCTCATCAGCATGTACTATCAGCGATACGAAGTCCAGTGGCGTATGTCCCTGTTTTCTGCGCCGCCATCTTGGCAGGTGCCTTCTCTGGACTCTTAGCGTTTGCTATTGCAAAGATGCATGATGTTGGTGGACTTGAGGCATGGCGCTGGATTTTCATTCTCGAGGGGTTGCTTACTGTCGTCCTCGGCGTGATTGCTAAATGGTGCATCCCCGACTGGCCCGAAACAGCCAAGTTCCTCAACGACGATGAGAGATGCAGACTTCTCGCTCGCCTCACTGACGATACCGGTGATGCCAGGATGGACCATCTCAACAAGGCTGCCTGGAAGAGGATCTTGTCGGACTGGAAGATATACCTTGGTACCCTGGCATACTTTGGCATTGTCAACAATGGTTACGCTGGCTCGGTAAGACTGTTGTCATTTGGCTTCATGCGCATCGGAACTGACTGCCTTTAGTTCTTTATTCCCACGATCCTCAGAGAGATGGGATATGCCGCTGAGCGCGCGCAAGTTCTGACGAACCCCGTCTACGTTGTCGCAACTATTGGCTGTCTATCATCCGCATACCTCGCCGACCGCTTCCGCCACCGATACGGCTTCACCATGTTTGGAGTTGTCATGACCACTGTGGGCTACGTTCTTCTTCTCCTACAACATCGAGTTCCCACCGCCGCACGATATTTTGCTCTGTTCATGCTGGTTACGGGCGGCTACATCACGCAGCCTGTTGTTCTCGGCTGGCTGTCCAATACTATGGGAGGACACTACAAGCGATCCATCTCATCAGCCACACAAGTTGGATTTGGAAACCTGGGTGGCATTGTTGCGTCTAACGTCTTTTTGGCCAAGGAAGCACCGCAGTATTGGACTGGACTGGGTGTTAGTCTTACCATGCTCTGGATATGTGGTATCAGCTGCACAATCTTCTACTTCCTTGCTATAAGGGAGAATAAGAAGAGGGACAGAGGAGAGAGAGATCACAGACTTCAAGAGGCGGATGCAGATAACTTGGGCGATGACCACCCGCACTGGAGATACGCTACTTAGGGGGGGAAGTAATTATCTCACGACCTCATGTTTTGGGGAGAGATATATGGCTACTGTTGGAAGGAAGTTACCTTTGCGAATAGACATAGCCGTTTGCTACCCATAACTGAAACAAAGAAAATAGCACTGCCATGGTTCACTAATGACATCTCGGATGAAGGAAATGTCGGGCTCGAGAGTACAAAAGCATGAGATTTGAAACTGCCTGTAGGTTTTCCTTGCCTGGGTATGAATCATGCCCCCACAGTTAATGGGCGAAGGGTCGTTTCAACAATGGACTCTCATTCCTTTTGCTATCGTGATAGGGTTTGAGGCCTTCTTCTCTAAGCTACTGTGGCAGGCCAGCCTCTGACAGGATGCGTATTCCACACGAAACCCAGCGTGTGTACAGCTTTTGTCTTGCTAAAGGCCGCCCCACCCTCAATCGTTACAAACGCGTGGCTGGACCTGTTCGTCGCTCTCGACAAGAGAGCTCCAGTTCAGCCGAATACCTAAATCAACTGTGGCTGTAAGGTAGCAGGCGATAATGTTGGGCGAGGTAGAGACAGGCGCCTCCAAATTAAGACCACATGGGATGAGATCATTGCCAAGATAAACAAACAGCTATATCCTCTGCTGTCGGCGTTAGGGTCTCGAAACATATTCCTATTCCTTCCAATTCAGGCTCTTTACTAATTCTGTTTGGATATAACTCTCTTAACGTGCTCCTCTATATCCTTTGGTAGCGTGAGCCCATACTCATCCCTAGCGTACTTATAGCAGAATTCCACGAGGCCACGACATGCATGTTCACACCCAACATACGACCTACCCTTATATTCTAGCGCTTCTAGCTCATAGAAGTAGGCCTCATTAATTTCGAAGAATTGATGTACCACGGCTTCAGTAGGCTTCTGGTTGTTCTTGAAGAATACCGCAGCAACACATATCTTGAGCACTGCCGCGCCTCCCTTTGTCTGTACGACCTTACTTCTCTTGTTGGCTACAGGCTCCGGCTTTTTACCTGGCTCAAGAGTTGTAACTTCCACACCGGAGGACATCGACCTATTGCTGTTCTCGCTCTTGTAGGCTGAAGCCTCGATGAGATGGCGGTCGTAGAGCGCCAACAGCTCCTCAAAGCGTTCCATTATAACGACAACAGGGAGGCGCTGCTTGCGTATCGTCTCCGTCACATCTTCGCGGTGCATCCTCATCAGCTCCTTAGCCTCACCCTTATCCTTCAGAGACGCAATGGATTTCTCAGAGCAGAACTTTTGTTGCAGATATGCGATGAGCACTGCGACGGAGCGTGAGCGGCCCGATTTACAGTGGATCAAGATATTTCTCCCCTCGACGGTATGCCACCCGATGAAAGCATTAGTTTCATCAAAGTAGTCGATCAGATTTGAGTTGACATGGTCTTCGAGCGGAATGATGAGTGGGTACTTCACGACGCTGTTGCTGTTTGTCATGCCTTTCTCGTCAGGGAAGAACCTTCGCAGCCCGGACGAAATGTCGTCCTTGTCCCATGCCAGTGAGTCCTTGGGGTGAATAGCAATAACCGCCTGAATATTATTTTTCTCAAGGATGCTCTCGTTGAGCGCATGGTTCATGCCTCCAATAAAAATGCTCCCGGATCCCGTTAGATCTGGGTGAACAATGCGCGTCATGTCCGTGGTGTCATTCCTGGTCCATTCTCGGATCTCGTGCCAGAAGTGATGATGCAGAAAGGCGAGCTCGTCATTGGACGCAAGATTGTCGAGTGCCTTGTACGAGGTCGGCTCGTTGGAGGGATTATGGGCAAATAGCTCATTCCACTCTGTCGATAGGGTGTTATTGGGCATCGCGATTGGAAATAAAGACCGGAGAAGAAAAAAGTAATACAGAAATAAGATGTGTATCAGAGAGAAGAGCCTCACATCTAAATTTGGAAGCTTAGTTGCGAGGGTTGCACTCTTGGCGAATCTAAGTTTTAACGGCGGAACCGTAAATATTGTCAGAATGAGAGTGGGACGTGCTACACGCTGATTGGTTTGGATATCGTACTGCCACGTGGAGTTTTCACGAGAGTATGACCTCTAGCAAGTGTTTAATTATCTCAGGCATCTCACTGGGCGAGAAAAAAGATCAATTTGTCCATAGCTTTCTTCTTCCAGATTTTCTACCTAAGAAGCACCGCTGTGCGTATCATTACCCAAGTTGTGGATGTCTGAAGTTAATAATTAAGCCAAGCGATTCAAGTAGAAAGTATATATAAGATTCATGAAATATTACTTTTGAAGAACGAAAGCCAATTTACACAGCTCAGTAGATAAAACATTTCAAGACCTTCTTAATAGGATATAGTAACGCTAACTCCATGAAAACTATTCTGGGCGACATTCTTGACTTGTTAGCCCCGGTCGGACCTGCTACCGAACTCTCGGCAGACTCTCCCGAAACCATTACCTCAACATTCTAGAGGAAATCCTGAGGAGTCATTGCATAATGTGCTCCTAGAGTTGCCTTGGTAATGAATAAATTTCGGATTAAAGCCAGATATTTCGTGAGTCATTGTAGTATACGTAGCGAATAAAGGAGAACGACTAGACTATCTTGGATCTTTGTAGATCAGTGAAGACCACCACTTCGGTTTGTCATCGGCGCACACCCGGGCTAGCTTCGCTTTAGCTCTTGGCTGATAACACGAAGGGCGCATCCGCATCCGAATCACAAATGACTCATATCGAATTAAATACATGAGACTATTTTAAGGTAGAGCTACTGTGCCAATTCTTCTTTCCATCCATACGTTTTCTTCTTTATATTCAGTGATCAACACGAAGTCATGACGTCTCTAAAATCGAAGTTCCAGTCCCGATCTTGGAGGAAGGGTCATTTCGTCATTTCCACGGATCCAAGCCAATTCCCTACATCTCGACTTGCCGAGATATTTGACTCGAAAGACTTTTATTGGGCAAGCCCAATATCGCCCGAAGCGTTCAAAGACGCATTCGAGAATTCGCTCTCCTTCGGCGTATATGACGAATCTCAGTCAGCCGATAAAACATCGCTAGGGAAGCTGGTCGGCATCGCTCGGTGTGTAACCGACTTCGTTACTTTCGCCTATCTCACAGATGTCTGGGTTGACCCAGCTTGCCAAGGAAAGGGTATTGGAAGTTGGATGGTTCAGTGTATCCAGGAGATACTGGACGAGATGCCTTATTTACGGCGCGCAATGCTGCTCACGGGAGACTGGGAGAGATCTGTGCCTTTTTACGAGAAGCTCCTGGGTATGAGTTTGCTTGAACCGAAGAGAGGAGAGGGTCTTGCAGTCATGGAGAGCAAAGGACGAGGCCATCCGACGTATGGTCAGCCGGGCAATGGCTACAATAATTGAGTGTAAGTTTCCAGCTTGGGACTGATCTATTTATACTAAACTCTTTACTAGCAAGGGCACCGCTCAAAACACCGCGGGCTAATAATTTCCAACTACTTATTTTATGAGTTTCTTGGACGGGCAAAGAGGATTACAAAAGAATGTTGTTTGCAGCCCAGAAGTTCTGGTACCAAATAGTTTGAGGCACAACTGCAGGGTAGGAAGTGGGTATTTCAAAATTATGCATAATATGTCAGTATCCAATTTTATGGGGCATTGAAGATCATGATTTGGTGTGAATGCCATTTACCCACAACCCGAGCCTTATCTGCCCCTCATGACGGCTATCGGCTGAGTCCGACGGGTCCCCCGTGAGTAAAGTGAAGCAAGCCAACTGCCTACATCGATAGCCATTTTTTTTTTTTTTTTTTGGCATTGTCTATCTGGGATAACAATATGAATCGGATTATATTCTAGGCCAGGCATTCTCAATTGATGTTGCAGGCATATTGCATGCTGGGATCACAAGTAACGACTCTTAGTAAAGAGTACCATCACTGATAACCAAGATCGGGCTGCACTTTGTGTCAGGTCTCAACTCAGCAGCCAACTGCCGACCAGATTTCCAACTTCCGGCCTCTAACATCTGAAGAAGACTCAACGTCACTCCTCGAGGCTTGTACTTCTCCTGAAGCATCTTGTGCAATTCATCCAACAGCGCAACGGTCAAGGCGCGCCACTCAACGATGACATCACCTGAGGCATCGAACTCAGGGAGCTCCTGGCCCGAACTCTTCTTTCCAACTTCCAAGTCCCCTGGCTTCAAGCTCAAGACGCCAAGGTCAACGAATACACCTCCGTTGCGGTACTCGGGCAGTCCTGTTCCGAGGTGCATGTTCTCCCACGTGTAGCCCAACTGCCTCTCGAAAATGACAGATAGGGAATAGGCGAGCCACTGCGTAAGTTTGTGGAATGGCTGGATCTTGCTTCTGGGTTGGGTATCGCCTTTCTTGTTAGCAATCTCAGCTAGGACCTCGAGGGGCCATGCATCGCCGATGGGTTGGCCGTTGAAGATAGTGCGGTTGCCTGGCCATGAAGGGATGAGAAGGTCTTGCAGGCAGGACCAAAGTTGTTCGTAGTCCAAAGCTTTGGACCCAGAAGCTTTGGAGGTGAGATGATCTAAGAATGGAGGTCAGCATAAGATATCGCAAGTGGTGATGCTCAAGCAAACTCACCAACCAGGTTTCCTGGACGGCCTGATTCCCCGAAGACCGCAGGTAGCTGCAGTAACGACGCGCCGACAGCTTGCAACAGCTGCACACGAGACGACACACCAACCATAGGATTCTCATCCGACACCTGGAACTGGTTGGCAAAGTCAGACTCCTTCAGCTGGGTCAATCCCTTTCCTACAACATACGGTAAGCTTTGCAGACTAGTATAGATGGATGTGCAACCAACCATCAACTTTCTCCCTCAAAGAATCATCAGAGCTGAACGACCCCGCTGTAAACATGTGCAACGAAGCCACAGCGATACCCTCACTGCGGACGACTACCTGTCCAGTGCTTGGCTCTTTGAATCGCCAGACATCGCCGGCTCCTGCATCGAGTAGAACAGACACAAAAAAGAGATCAACCAGTCGGCGCGTGATTTCAGTTTTGTCGACATTAGTCCATTGCCTGACGAGAGCATCGACACGTGGAACGCTTCCGACTTCGAAATGCTGCCAGCGACCATGAGGGGGAATGGTGTCGTACTTGTCGGGGCCAAAGTCGCGCTTGAAAGCAAGGTCTCTGTCAATGTATTGCATAAATTGAATCTTGATTAGACTACTCACATCGATAACATTGGACACGTAATCTGCAACATCAGTCATGCGGCTCTCGTCATAGTTGAAATGCTTCAAGTTCCCTTCCTTCGCAGCCCCCAGAACCTTGTAAGCGTGGTCTCGGACAGCTTGAAGGGAAAGCAGGTAGTTTCTGTCGTTATCCATATTGCTGGCGATGTGAAGTGACTGATATTATTCGAGGTACGGATGTTTCTACAAGTTTAGACTTGAACAAAATCGCCTTTTCTAAGATTTGGTAGAGATTAGGCAAAGAGATCTACGGAGCTCTCCGTAGAGAAGGCGGGGTTATGACTGATACTGTGATACCCCAGCCTTCTTCCAATGATGTTGGCAGTTACACAGGCACTCCACCGTAAGACAGCCACCAACATACACCGCCTGAGTGATCTTCGACAACTTATCGGCAAATATATCTACTCCAACTAAAAATACCATAAGGCTTTAGAAAGAAAAAAGATAGAAATGATCGCTCACGCAAATTCGTGCGCCAATAAATCTATTGCATCAAGGCATAAAGTTGGCGAGTAATCACATTCCAACTTCTCAATGAAATAACACATTAGTGGCACAGGGGGGCCTCACCGGTAAGCTTCCCCGCATCAAGCGGCCGCTGCAGCTGATCGCCTCTCTGGGCAGCGCTTGGCAACAAGTGAGTGGGTCTTAAGTGAAGCGAAGCCAAGGTAATATCATTGATATGTGCCCAAGATGTTAGCAATAATACTAATGGTATGGAGAATCGAGGCTTTGGATCAATAAACGCTTGACAGTATTCAGAATTAAACGATCTTGACTGAGGGCTTGGGGTTGTGTGGGAAATATTTTATAGAAATTTACAGTAAATACTGATAATACTTATTCTCTAGTAACTATTTCCATTATTAAGTATTACTGCAAGACTTAACGTACATGATAAGCGAGTGAAACAAACAAGCGAGCGGAACACTTTTCTTCAGCTATCAAAATAGAAATCACCAGAAAAACACAACAAACCATCCAATCAATTAAAATTAATTGCTATACTGTTCTTTATATACTGCAACAACTATCTGACATGTTCTTGCGTTATGCCCAGTCTTGCCGCATGATCCATAGCGTCTTTCCTTCGCTTGCGCTGACCTTCCTTGACCACCAATTCTCGACGATTCGCCCCCTACCTGCGTATTAACATCCATCTGATCAATTGCTTCCCTTCCTTCATTTACTGTCATTACCCCTCTTTTCTGTAGCCGACTTCTCTTTGCCCTCCGCCGCCGGCTTAGTGTCTCATTCGCCTGTCAAAGGTCGTGGACCTCAGACCTCAATAAGGCATTCTCATGCATTATTGCCTGTGTTCCCTTAGAAAGAGACTTTAAGGCTGCCAAAATTGACTCTGGTGAGCTACTATGATGCCTGCCTATTCGCCTTTGGAGGTATTCAGACTGATATTGGGCCTCAAGTACGGTCTTGGGCGTCTTCGAAACCCAAGGGGTTGAGGGGTCGACCTCCTCTTCAGCCGGCGTTGGAGTCCGTAGCTGTATATCAAGCTTTAAGACTATACTTTCCGGGTCGATAGGAATAAGCCCGGCCCCTCTAAAGGCAGCCCTGATATTTTCTTCTGTCATAGTAGCTTGAAATGCAGCATAGAAGGCCGGAAAGAACTCGGTCTTGGAAACGTGGGTTATAGAGCATCTGATCAGATGCTCTATTTCTCGACCGTAAGCCTTCTTAAGCAGCCCAAAGCACCCAACATTAAGGGGCTGAAGCAGGTGAGACGAATGAGGTGGCATATAGAGCGTAATGATCTTGTGTTCTTCGCAATATATCTCAAAGTCGGCTGAGTGGTGACTTTCGTGCCCATCAAGGATTAAAAGACGATAGCGACTATTTGATCGCTTGCTTGTACACCGGTCAAAGTGCTTTAGCCACTCAAGTCCTATCTCATTATCCGTCCAGCCATTTTGGGACGTTGCAGTAGCCCAGTCGCCCGGGAGGTTGCTTTCTCGGTACCAGTTGGCGAGGTGATATTGGCCCGCACCTATGATAAATGGCGGGATCGCCCGGCCTTCCGCATTGATCGCTTGAATGACGGTAATCCATTCCCGGCTTCTAGGCTGTACTGATTTTGGCCTTCCGCGCCTCTCTGCACCTGTGACGACTATTCCGCTTGCAATTATGCCCATCATAAAGCCAGTCTCGTCAAAGTTGTAGATATTATCCGATTGGATGCCGTACTTAGCAATTGTATTCTCTACGAGCCTAAACTAGTTACGAATAATCCTCGGATCTTCGCATTTAGCTCTCTGATAGTCATATTTACGGAAAAAACGCGTCTTGAGCTCTTTGTGTCGCTTGATGAAGTTAGAAGCCCAGCGCTTGCCGACGGGTGACGCGTCGCGGTCGGCGAGCAATCGGTTAGCCATTTCTTCCATACTACGTAGTCGCGGGGGAAATCCTCTCGAATCTAGGTCCAGAATAAACTGAACTATTATCTGTTCCTCTAGATCAGATAGCTTGCGTGATTTCGGGATAGTATCGCGCTGGGAAAGAATGCCTTGCTGCCGACGCCAAAGGGTTGTAAGGCTAACTTTGTAGATTTTTGCGGCGCGTCGGAGACTTAATTTTGGGTCATTTTGAAGGGCTTGAAGAGCAAGCAGGATATTAGCTTCTTTATTTAACTGTGACATATTTGGTGGTTGAGAATCAATTGATCAAATAGAAATTATGTAGGTTGAGGGATTTTTGTTCCACTCGCTTGTCTGTTTCACTCGCTTATCATGTACGTTATATTACTTTAAAACAAAAGTACTTATAGTTACTGCTTTTAATTTATATACATAAAAAATATTACTTATTATTCTTTAATACATTCTAACCCTGATTTAGCCAGAATAATTTACAGAATTAATTTCCTTTTCTTCGCTTGTACAGGCATACTTCGGTTTAATATTAATTCCTTTAAGTATTTGCTAAATAGTACTAAAATTCCAGTTCAGAAATTAAGTCAAGATAAACCTCCCTCTAGATACCTTTGACAGCTCTCTGATATACCCAGGAATGCCCCCAGCTATCTCCCTATGGTAAAAACTTGTAGGGTTCTGGAGCGCAAGTGTAGCTTCATGCATGTCTGCAATCTGTCTACTATCCCAAATACCTTCTCGCCTATTTAAAGACCGCAGTAGGTTCAATGCTCGAGATCGAAGATGCTCAGCTGAACACGACTCAATGATGAGGGAAAGACTAGAAATCAGGTCCCCATCCAAGGAAAAGCTTGGTTGACCTGGAGTAAGAACTATTTGCGAGAATGTCCAAGCGGCATTAAGGAAAGACTCTACTGTCTCATGCGATGGCTCGCTGTCATCTTCTGGCCTCAAAGTCATACATAACTTCCAGAATTGCTGCTGCAAGGTGAGGTATACAAGCTGTGGCAATTGCGAAGCTTGTGGTTCCAAAGCTATCATATGCCTCTTGGTCAACTCGAAGCGCGAGCTCCATATCTCAAATCTGCTATAGATCTCGTCCCACATGGCAGCTATTTCTTGAGATGAGAACTCATCCATCTCTTCCATCTCTTGAGATGAGAACCCATCCTCACTTAGTGCAAAATCATCTGAGCTTGGTGGCGTGGGTAGCAGAGGGTCTTCAGACATGATGTCAATTCCCAGAACATCTAGTTTTCGTAAGATGCCAGCTGCCTCATCAAGGTCGTGAAATGGCTCTAACAAATCTGTTTCGCTGAGGATATCGAGGCAGCCTGATTTTGTATCAGGAACAATAACATCATCCATAAATGCTGAGGCTTCAACACCTAGATTTGAAAATAGTTCGATGAGTTTTCTTGTTATCTTTTGTTCCTTGCTGCTGAGTAGAGCGGATGATGATAGTAGTTGTATCCCGGCTCGAACGTGCTGGGTGAATTCGGTATATCGACCGGTAATGCCCTCAAATGCGATAAAGAGCAAACAACAGATCAAGGTGCATTGTATGTCAAAAGTTGAGTCGAGTGACATACGTGGAATGACCTGCGAGATGGCCTTATTGTATTGCTGCATGGCCAAGCTCTCTAACTGAGAGGTCCTCTGCCCAGCCATGAAGAAGCGATGTGCAGCACCAACAGCGATAACAGCATGTTTGATAGGCTCATGCGTGTGGGCTAGCGGCAGGATATACGCTTGGTAGAAATTTGACGACCCGTTGGAACATGTAAGCTGAGTTGAAGTCCAGTGGTGAAAATGATGAAAGTAACAGCTCTCGATGGAAGTCGCTGCTATTCGAGGGTTAAGGGGAACAATAGATTGCTTCTCTATAGCCACTTTGGACATAGAGCATCGGAGCTGCTTCTTAGTAGGGAGAATAGCATAGCCGTCACACTTGACAAAGCCATCGCGACAGCGGCGACAAGTAGGCTTTTCCTCGTCGCATTTCAAGTGTCTAACTCTATTGAGTTATTAGTCAAACATGCAATTAAGACTAGGTGATCGGAGAAAACGTACTTGCTATATGAAACTCGCTTGTTAGACGCATGCTTAACTTAGCGAGATGTAAAAATATCAACATACCATGTCAAGCAGCCCGTGCGAACTTTGGGTCGAGAGGCCCTTTGCCATTTGGGTTTCTTGGGGGGTGTTGTAGCCTGACTCATATTATCTGCAAGGTACACGAAAAAGGGTCATGGGAAAATCTAGAAGCATGATCCGTTGGATGGCTCGTATGGCGAATATATATGGCTCTACTTTGTGGAGCCGCGAGTTGCCTAGCTCGGGGGCGCCGATCCTGGTTTTACGGTGTAACCAATCATGCCGTCGAGGTCGAGGAGAGGCTCCACAGCATACGCGTACTGCAAAGCCACTGAAGGAGCTGCTAAAGAAGATAGTTATGGGCTAGCCGCTAGTTACAGAGGCTGCTGGAGGTATGCTGTAAAAGTTGTGACCTGGCCGAGAAAGAGCGCCAAAATATGCCAAATAGGGTAATTCGCGGGTCGTGTGCACGGCTTGAAGAAATTTCATGGTGGCTCAAAGGGTACCTTTTATAAGTAGCTTAAATCAAAATAGTTGTAAAGAAAAATACCCTTAGACCTCTTAAGCAATACTTAGATAATACACTGACTAAGTGGTTGTATAACCTTTCTGTAAAACTCTTGCATAAAGAATTCATCGCCTAGTTCCTCCCGAGGTAGCTGACATTCAAGAGGTACCCTTACAACATCCTGATATTTCTTCCCCATTCGCCATCCTAGATCTGCTAGCCAATATCGCATGACATAGTCTCTCCATGTCTCCCGGTTCTTGAGAGACTTTTTCTTCTCCTCCCTCATATCGGCAACAAGGCCCCATCTCCCGATTTCGCAAAGAACGACTCCAAGACTGTAAAGATCTAGCTTCCGAGAAAACCCTTTCTCAGCATCGGGATGGTAATAGTGCTGCAATTCGTGGTTTTCTAAAGGGCCCTGGGAGAGGGACACTTGTTGTTGAGGACGTGAGTACTGGAAGCCCGTGATAAACGGTTCGGTGATAGTAGTTGTTCCATCTGATTCCTGGAGAAATAAAATACTGCCACTATGTAAACCTTTATGTAGCCACCCCGCAGCGTGAAACAGACCAAACGCTGAGGCCAGGGTGTATGCTAGGCGGAAGCGATGGTCAAGCAATGGGGGTGTGGACTTTCGCTCACTCAGCATCGAGCTCAATAGCTTGGGAGGGCATCTATCCAAGTCTCGACTGAAGTCGTGGCGATGCTGGTGAATATCTAGTAGGTGATCAGGAGCCCCAAAAACGTAGCCGACACGCCGGAGACCCGTCTTGATCTCATACTCCAGGTCTTCATAAATTCCATAGAATGGTGGTAAGCGTAATCCTGGCTCGCTCACTCTACTGAGCAGATAGCCAAGAGCCTCTATCTTTTGCATATACTGTTTAGCCTGGGGCCCAGTCTTGAAGTAGTTCCACTCAATCCAGGTATGGCGTACAAACCCATTAGGATCTGTGATAATTCCTTTGGATGATGAGCCCTCTAAGAGCTTAAAGCTGGGCCTTGGAGGATCAAGAGCTGGAAGCCCAGGGCCGTGAACATGCGATGCAACTTTATCTTGGAGTAACTTAGCCCTGGCAGATATGGCTAGCAAGTGGTCGTCTTCAGGCGGCCGTTCGGATAATGACTGTAGCATGCTGAAGCTGTCCACTGCCGCTAGTATCTGTGGCAAAAAGTTCTTGTTCATCAAACGTATCTGAGGCGAGTCCGAAGTGAAACCAAAAAGATCATCGACCAGTTCTTTGAGGTTGTTAACGTTGTCTTGGAACTCGGATTTTGCCTTTATCTCCCATCGGAACTTGTGCTTTGTGCCACCACTGGACTTCCGGTCAATATTGTGCTTCTTTACGAGACCTTCAATTGTCCTGTTCAATGTGCCTATCTCGAGTAGAATTTCCTTGATTATTGTGTTGACGCGGTTGGTCTTAGAACCCAAGGTACATAGGTTTTCGTCGTCAGTCTTGTGCTGGTCGCCCCAAACCTGAAGTCGTGTCTTTTGTATATGGTAGCGGAGAGCCCAGTGCTTGCAGTCGTTCTCACTGCTATCGATGAAGTCTTCGATCAATAAAGCAGTGTCGATAACACCTTTGAACGCGGCCACGATTGCCACAACGCCAAGGCTTACTCCGACAGGATCCATTTTGACGGTGGGCTTAGATGATGGGAATTTAGGTAGAGTGAATAAAAGGACGCCTGAAGGTGACTCAAGATGGAGGGGAAATAAGGCTGCCAGCATATGAAATGGAGAACGCCTTGTGTTGCGCCTGACGTGGCTTGGCCAACAAATATTTTTCAGCTGATATGCATGTCAGACTTGATCTACGACTTGTATACGTCATGTAGACACATAATACAGCCTCATTGACTTGAGGTAACCAACACACACCTTCAAAAATCGCTCATGTTTAATATTGTGATTTTCACATTCTTGCTCTACATTTGTTGTCGCTAATCACAAGATGGAGCGCTCCGACAGATTATTCTCTGAGAGCGTTGGCTTCAATTCAACGTCGCCGTCTGCAGAGAAATCCCTCGCTTTCGAATCAAGAGACAACGACGAAATAGATGTTGTTGATGCTGTCGATATTCTTGAGGCTTCTAAGCAGTTCAAAATCCCTTCCATCTTTCTTAGCCGAATTGGCGATGACCGCAGTGGCAAACATGAACCTAGCACTATTGGGTCTGGGCTCACTTCTCAGATTGTCTTCCATTATCCCGACGATGATACGGCCGGAGTTGTAGATAAGCGTGAATTCGTCATCGCTATCAAACTATTCACCTATGAAGAGCCAGACGACGTCTCCAGCCCAACCGTTGTTAGGGCATCCAAAAGCAGAGTTTATGCCTCCATCTTGAGAGAAATAAAAGTCTTCGGCAACCCAATTCTGAGAGCCCATGAGAATATTGCCAAGCTACACTTCATCGGATGGAACAGAGGGCACAAGTTTCCTGTACTTGCCATGGAACTCGGAATCTTCGGTACCTTGGACCACGTCCTTCGCAACCGGAGTGGTTTGAAATCTGATCTTTCTATCAGAGATCAAGAGTATATCACCTTCGATATTGCTGCTGGGTTATCGGCAATCCACGGTGTTGGTTTTGTCCATGGCGACCTCAAACCTGAGAACATCATCATCATGCCTCATTATGGCGATCGCGAGCGTCAGATTGTGGCTAAGATCTTGGACTTTGGAGGCAGCACCCAGCAATCTGACGGGTCGTATTTGATACCATTGCACTTCACACCATTATGGTGTGCGCCTGAAGTCCCGGAAAGGAACTCCAATATGGATTGGCAGAAGTGTGACATGTATTCGTATGGCCTAGTTGTTTCTAGTATTTGGGGTCGAAGTATATTAGACGAGCTCTATGGTACAGAAGGTCTAAGCAACCACCTACGCTCGAGCATTGTGTCGAATTTTGTGTCGGCATCGACAAATGAAAAAGACTTTATAGAGGATTTGAGAAAGATGCAGAGGATGACCGATGGTCATCCGGCGAGTCTTATCAGTCGTTTACGCCAACACCTTCAGCCAAAGTTTTACGAGATGAACACAGACGCCTCTCTATTCCTCGATACCATCATGTCAACATTGAGTTTTGACCAAGGTCTCCGACCTACAGCAGTACAGTTCCTGGAAACTCTTAGGCCTGTTATTGAAGGTCTGGGTAGAGAGTAAGCCTTTTCCTTTAGGATTTCTGAGAGATGAAGCAATGACTCATCCATTCTATAGAACACCAAGTACTTCGACAATTGAAGGGCAAGCTGAGGTAAACAAAGAACAAGATGATGGACACGATTTGTTACCCGAAGAAGTGGGGTCGGAAACTCCTCAGGAAGCTACTGGAGGCAGAGAATTACAAAGCCCTGATGTTAGTAGCATTGGAACTTTCAAGGTCTGTTACAAACGGCCTCTCATAACCATGGGGTAACCTGCTGACATCGAAAAATTATAGTGGCCAGCCTCTTGGCCCTTTGGAATGGACCAGCATGGTTGGGGAAGAGGCCAATGGGAATACCTTCGCCGGATCTTACAGGAGCATATGCCGGTGCTCCACGATATCCCTCAGTCTATTGATTATATAAAGACCCTCAATATCCAAGACATACCATCTACGCTACCGTCTGACCAGTCCGAGGTAGAATTCCTCGACTCTCTGCGAGAGGCAGTCACCCGGCTGGAAACAAATACTTGTCCCGCCACTCAAAGGCTTTTTCTTTCCCCCAACTTCCAGAAAAGAGGCCGAGCTGCGCTTTATATGGCCACAGCACGTGCAGTCGGCTGGAGTATAACATGTCATACGTATACTGCTATTTTCTGGTTGTCAATTTCCGCTCTGTATGGGAACCCTATCGCCATCAGCTTATGTCCCTTTGCGCTCAGAGGGAGCATTTTTGAACCTGTCATGCCGTTGTGCTTATATCTATGCCTTCTAGCACTCACTGGGCTTAGTGCTGCCATTGACTCTCTGGCTCTACATTACCTCGATTTGTTCAACACGATCCAAAGGATCAGGAAAGGGAGGCATGGCCAGCCAAGGACTGTCGAAGAAGTAGCAGATGACTATTTCCTTTCCTCTGTTTTGCCACAATACGTCCTCGACAGCCCAGGATTCGCCATTTCCTGATCAACCAGATCTTCAACTTGCATTGGCGACGGCAGATGCTGACATGGCTACACACGTCCTACGTGATGGCATTGAAAGTCATAGCAGCGTTCGAGTTCCGCCACACTTTCTCCACGAACTCTGCGATTCGAGTTTCTCTGATATGGAGGCTGTAAGTCTTGTGTCGCTTGCCTACCAGGCTGGAGCAAAGCTGGACATCATAAGGCCATTTGAGTCACGCTATCTCAGAATGCAGGAGCAGGAGGGATCACCTTTGTTAAGCGCGATTGTTCGAGGGAGGCCACGACTGGCTTCAGCCATACTTTCTCTACATGTAGAACTCAAGGTACCAATTCGTGATCACCTAATGGCGACATCTATGGCTTTTCGGTACTTGAACTCTAAAATACTCAATGGCCTACTCAGTGTTTTGGAAACAGAGCCGTCGATCTGCTATGATGGGCCTCAGAGATGGAGTGGTGATCAAATGGCTCTCACTCGTATTCTGGACACGATGTATGATGCAAATGGCCTAGGCCACTTGATCGGATTGGAAAGGTTTGCAACTCATGGCATAGGCCTTGGTGAAGCTCGCACAGATTGCATTGCACCTCTCCTGTTTCGTGGGGTTGTTCCAAAACTCACAGAAAACGGCATACTCGAGCTTGCCCTTTCTCAGGGCGACGTCAATGACCTTAAGCTCCTTGTTAGATACCTGCAAATCGAGAAGGTTGACATTACATCCATCTTTCGGGTCGCTTCAGAAGAAAACAATACGCGAAGAGACTTCTCTTGGATTGGTCACATCTCAGTCGAATGTTTCGAGTATCTTATCCAGGATGGTATTCTCTCAATTGAGCAAGTCACTGAGCAAACTCATCATTATGTTTCTAAGTCCAAAGCGTACGACAGGAAGTTCGGCCAATTGTTCAGAATTCTCATGAAGCATGGCAGTGATCCCATGTTTAGTCTGGCTCCAGGGCATACAATACTTTGGTTTGCCCTCAGTGCTGCGGACGTGGTAGCCGCGGACGCAATTGCACAGGCGTGCTCAGATACGCAACTAACAACATTACTGTGTGAATCTGATGATAGCGAATCAATGCTCTGGCGCCTTCTTCAGCCATTGGTGGGCTCCATGCCGGATCCGCTGCCGTCTTTGAGATGGATCGTTGCCCATGGAGGTGCTATCTATCGGAACAAAAATGGGCTACCGGTCTGGCACTCCATGATGGACAGGAGCAGACCTACCTCACGAGCCTACCAATTGCGTGAGCTACAGTTGATGGCGTATCTTCTCGATACCTTTCCGCACGACATTGCCGCCGAACTATGCCCCTGCTGCCATCGCGGCTTGATTCACATGGCTGCAGAAAACGGTCACATCGAGATCCTGCGACTCCTTATCCGGAGAGGCTACAACTTGGACTTTCTCGTTGGAGACGACTATTTTGAAAGATGGACCGATTTCCAGTTCATAGAATGGTCACAGGATGGGATGTCAGGTGTGAAGGTAGGGAACAAGCCTCGAGTGAGGGTAAATTATACAGCTCTCGACTTGGTGTGGTTAAAGCTTCAATCCGGAATTATCCCAAATTCAGTCAAGAACGGCGGCGCCCTCGAGATCTTACAATGGAGAACCAGCATTGCCGAGACCGTTGACCTGTTGTTTGCTGCTGAGGCAAAGAGTAGATGTCTCAGCGAAGCGAGATTTGGCGCTCTATCCTCGTTCCGACCGGATCGAACCAAATATCCACCGCAGAGCGATCCCCTAGAGGTTTTCCGATATGGAGAAAAGGTTAGCGGGGTCTGGCCCGCCGTCATGCCATCCAAAAAACCCAACCAGGATGACAATTCAACCTCCTGGCATGAATCTCAGAATGGAATTACTCATCAAGGTGCTGATTTGGCTAGAGACTCCCAGGCATTATTCTGGGGTGAGAGCAAGGATAACAAAAGTCACCCCTATGCGATGCCGCTACCGGGCCTACAAGCACAACTGAAGAACTCAAGTATTCAACAAGGAATCATGGAGACTCACTCGAATAGGTCCTTAAAGTTCCGAATGCCACGATGGACCAGATGCGACTACGTAGAGGGTTATACTAGCCTTCTTCACGTTGCTGCGGCGATCAACGCTGCTGAAAGCCTATCTACACTTCTTCAAGATGGGATTGGAGTGAAAGAAGTGAACATGAGAGATGAGCGGGGCCTTACACCGCCTATAATGGCTGTCACACTCCATCGAACTGATGTTATTCAGATCCTCATTCAAGGCGGTGCAGATATCGAAGCACGAGATTCGAACATGGCAACCCCTCTCCATAATTCTATCTGGCCCGAACTGTCGCTGCCTATGGCAAAGTGTCTCGTGGACCTCGGCGCAGACGTCAATTCTCCAATTCTCACGCCATCCTGCGTACAGTTCACGCCTCTCAGTTTATGCCTGATGAGTGGTGACTACCCTGAAATCATCAAGGCTTTGGTCAATCACGGTGCCAACATAGATGTCAACGGAGATCCCCTCGAGAAGCCGTGGTTTCAAGCAGTTCTCATGAACCGCGACAAAAGTATCGACGAAATCTTCACGGATGAAACAGACTTGTCCTGGCCGGCGCCTGTTGGAAAAGGCATCAGAGTCGAGTCTTCCATCTTGAAACACGTTGCAAGTAACAGCCGAACCTCACAGAATGGACGACTGCAGGCGCTGCTTAGAAGAGCCACATCAACGACGGAGCCTTTCTTTTGGCATGTTGAGATCGTCAAAAAGTCTAAGCTTGAGCTCAACATTGTGGTTAGCCACGAAGAATATGACAAAGGCTTCATCGGACCAAAACCAAAAACGCCGCTCCTCGAAGAGGCTAACGAACCGAGCCCACAGCAGGCTGATAAAGTTAAGACAAACAACCCATCGGTCCCTGATGGCGATACCTCTGATGATCAAGTCCAACAATAGCATGTAAAATTATCTGGTGATGACCAGGAGTATCCTATCTCAGCCTAAGAGGTGGATGCTCAAATTTCAAACCAGGCTAATCGACAAGAATAGCCATCGGCTCGGCAACGAAATCGAGAGTTAGAGCCCTGGTACTGCCAAACTACACCAAGATGCTAATTCTTTAGAAGCCCGATATGCTGAGCCTTTCAAGGCCCAAGACTGGTTAAGGTTTGGCTAATGCATGATTAAAGCCGTAAAATTAAATCCGGGCCCGAAACCCCGTGCCCGAAACTCCGCAACTCCACTACACAACTCCGCTACCGTCGCTCTCACACATATAAGAACCAACCTATCACTGTCATAAGTAAGAATTTTATACCCTCTTCAGTTATTCTCTTCAAGCTATCTAATTATGGGCAAAGTTGCTGTTGCTGGCGGGTCCTCTAGTCTGGGCCGCGCAATGGTCGATGCGCTTGAGGCAGCAAAAACTCATGACTACATCATCCTATCACGAAAAGCAACTGGCCCGAAAACTCGTGCTGCTAATTATTCAGATGTGACTTCTCTAACCTCACTTCTCGAGTCCGAAGAAGTTGATGTAGTTATATCCACCCTTCCGATCGACAGTGATGAGAGCGGGCAAGCCCAACTGAATCTGATCGAGGCAGCCAACCGATCAACGTGCACCAAGCGCTTCTTGCCTAGTGAATTTGGAATGGTCTATACTGAGCAGTATGTATATCGCCTTTTTATCAACACACTTATTTCTCAGGGCACTGTCCGACACCAATTCAGCCCATGCTGACTAGCTACCAGCAACATCGCCCATGTGCCTTCGTACAAGTGGAGACTCAAAGCGGTCGACGCGCTCGAAAAGACAAGTCTGGAATTCTCCCTTGTCTCTATCGGTCTGTTTCTGGACTACTGGGCAGCTCCACGCATTCCCACCCATCTTCGTGCAGCAAACATCCTAATCGACCCGGAAAACAATGCAGCTATAATCCCGGGTGATGGAAATACACCACTCGTCCTCACACATTCTTCGGACGCAGCCAAATTCACCATCGCTCTTCTTGATCTTCCCGTCTGGAAGCGCAGATACTTCATCGTTGCCAATCGTACTACACTCAATGAAGCAGTTCAGTTAGCGGAAGAGGTGAAGGGTGTCAAATTTAATGTCAAGTATTTTTCGGTGGAGCAATTGAAGAAGGGAGAGAACGATTTAACGCCAGCTATGAAAAAGGTTCTGCCGGAGGAGATGCAAGAAGGTATGAAGGCTACATTGGCGCTGTCAGGAATTGGAATGGCTCAAGGAGCTACGGATTTAAACCCGGAAGACAGTTTAACACTTGGCTTTCCTGATATTAAGCCTCTTACTATTAGAGAGGTATGGGAAGCTTGGAAATGAGGTAGAGATAGAATGGCAATATATCAACTTAAAGAGGGAGGTAATGTAGAATTATATATTCAAATAGTTATATATTCCTTTTTTGTCAAACTTTTTATGTCACCTCCTGCCCAATGTAACAGTTGTGATAATGTCTTAATATTATGCCTATTGTAGCACTAACAATAACGATGACGGACATGGATTTAAGGACTGGGATAAGAATGTCTATATATAGCGATCTCACTGCACAGCCAATCACGGAGCCGGGAGCACCACCCCCGCTTAACGCTGACATGAAACGCCTGTTGATCCTTCCGAGAATAACGTTTATTTAAGGCCAGCAGAAGTCCACCTTTCAACTGCATCTCAAATCCTACAAGGAGCTTCCCCTCTAAAGATCAAGCCACAGTCCTACAACAGTCGATTCTCAATCATGGCCGACGCGTCTCCAAACCCTCAACTCCAATCCACATTCATCACGCGTCTGCCCCGCGAAGTACGCGACGGCATATATCTTGAGCTCTGGCGCTTATGCGGTCTTCGCCAACACATAATTTGGCACGAAAACAAGGATGACAAACCTAAATCTCACTTCTGCCATTGGAAATGCACCACGCCATTTGACGTCGAAGACAAACTCCAGGAAGAAATTGATGCGACAAGAATTGAACTTGGAGTTCCGTTGGGAGTAAGCTTTACGAGCAGGACCAATGCCCTGCGGCTGTTTTCTGCGTGGAGAAACCACTGGCCATGTGGTGAACGCATTGCAGAGGTTTATGGAGACGAAATGGACCCTGGCATCAGCACATCGACCTCGCGAGGTCCTTGCTGGAGTCAGCTTAGCGAGAATTCGGATTCAGAGACCGCACCAAAATGGAGCCCGTATATCAGCATGTTACTGTCGTGCAAGCTGATGTAAGAGCCGCAAAATGTTCGTCTTGTCCGTCTACTAACACGGCTTTCAGATCGTCTGAATGTCTCAAGTCAATCTACGAATCAACCACCTTCATATTCACAGATACCTTTGCTCTAAATGCGTTCGGCGGCTTTTGCAAACAACCATTCGGCTACCCAGCTTGGCCGAAAGTTCCCGTTCCACCGCCAAGTTTTCGCTCCTATACCAGACACATCGAACTATCCCTAAGCCCGGTATTCTCAACGAGCTTACAATGTGTATCTCCTATCTTTACTCCAGAACATGGGGAAAGGCACAGTTCTCGCGACTTCCATGGGCTGTGTCTTGGCCTCGTGGAGAATCTCACTACTGTTGATATCTGGATCGCTGCACGTAGCACAACTCTGTTGCTTAATGACGAGGCGGAAAACATCGATCAGCAGCCATACAATATTACCAATTCGTCTGTTGAGCAGCTAAGAGAGGCATTGCTTCAAATACAGGCATCAGGAGATGTTACTATTAGCACGCCACTGGCCCAATGCACTGAGCCTGAAGATGGCTATATCGTTCAACTTGATGGGAATCCATCAATTTGGATATGGCGACGGGGCGCTGGAGATCGATATCATCCATCTACGAATCCAATTATCGATAAAAAGATGCTGAACAGCAATGTCTGGTCAAGCGAGGAAAGGTATATCCGTCAAAGATCTTCCGCAGTCTTCTCGATGCTAATATTTCTTCCAGAAAGGTCAAGTTGGCTTATAACCCACAGACCATCGAGCATGTTCACTATGCGATGGATATAGATTGGTCTGTTACAAGCCCGCCAGAGTCATCTCAGCCTCGTGGGCGTGTAGCACGGTTTGTGGAAAAGATACGTTCGAAGGGGAAATGGTTTGGGAAAGACCGATAATGATCAGGCAGAACTACCATCAATCCTTATGGCCCCCTTTGAGTCTGCTGGTTTTGAAATCACTACTTTACTGTCACGCCGAGAGGTGGTGTTAAGTTGGATCGCCTTGGCGACGCATTGGACCTTCTTGTACCCATTGAAGGGAGTCATATTCTAGGTTTTCCTTATCAGCACTTTGCTGTAGCAACTGGTTAGGCATTGTGGTATAATGTCTAAATTGCGAGATAGATGTGTTATTTGCAGTTGAGGCCCGTGGCTGAGACCTTATATCAGCACACAGAATTTAGTCACGCCGAGAGTAAAGGAGGTGTAGTAAAATAAAGTTTATATACGAGTTAGAGAAAGACACCTCAGAAAAAAAGCTCGCCACAACTTCCAAAATTATGTACTACTATATAGTCCAAGTGATCCTTCGTTTCAATGTCTGTCAAACTAGCTACTTTTTGAAGGACCCATCTTCCTTCACAACAGCCTTATGGTTCCCCTTCAGATCATAAATAAGCGCCATAAAAGCCATAAGCTCCGGGTTTTTTGTCACCTTTCGTTCCACATTGTTCATCCAGCGGTAGGCAAGGTGTTGCTCTCTATATGGTTCGTCTTCGTGGCTACCAAACGCGTTGAGGTGAAACATCTACATGCAGTTAATTAGTCTAGCGCCATGTGGGAAACGGTGGTTCTGATTACCTCGTGATGGAGTGTACCTTGTAAATCATCCAGCAAGGTATCAACAGGGGTAGGTCTCATATTTCCTCTCCACCTTTTCTTCATCTCAGATAGTGCACCCTCTTGCTTCATTTGTTCAAGAGTTTCTCCAGAGAATAGTAATCCACGCGTCGAGATCATGTGCCTCAGCCAGATTGGGTTGAAAGTAATTGTATCCGGAATTGTTTTCTCCGAGACTCCTTCAGGAGTAGTTGGTTTTTTGCTGTTCGTCGCCGCCATTATTTTTTTATTAGGATTAGACCAGCCCCCAGCTCTTATGTCTGCCTGGATCTGGAGGAGGCCGTTTTTTTCCCCTATAACAGTCTGTCGCGCTTCATCATATGAATGGATATTCTTACCGTCGTTGAGCTCTCCGAGGTCTGGGGCGCAATATATGACCTCGTTTGAGTTAGTATACACACTTTTATGGTATTCTGAAGTTACCCACAAAGTCGTTATTGTTCGGGTCCGATCGACCCATCCATGCTTCGGAGTCACTGTTTCCTCCGATTGGGCCCTCAAGATCTCTGAACCTCCTAAACTTCTCTAGGGAATGTTAGCCGTAATTCTAAGAACGTTACAGATCTGTGAATTCTCTTAGATTGAAAAATACCTCTCATTTCTTGAGCCTTTTCGATAAACTCATTATCATTCTTTATAAGAAACGTAGTTATCTCTTTATAGGATTTATAAATGGGCCAGTGCCCAAAAAGATCATCCATTTTCGATGCAGTAAACGCAGATCTAGATCTAACAGTTTCCATTGACCTTATCAAGGCGTCTCTGTAGGCTTGGTTACCAGCTTCTTGTTGTAAGTTAATGCCGATATAATAGAGAGGAAACTTACAACAGGAGATGTGCAGGGTCCATCGCGCAGCCTCGACAGCGCTTATAATCCTAAGCAAGAGAAAAAGGGTAAACACAAACTTCATGACGAAGATGTAACCTAATACGTTGGTGGAGGATTTGTATATATGTATTTACAGCTTTATGCAGAGCAGAGATGATTTCTTCGAGGGACCCAGTAACAGACCAGACGACTCAAAGTCTATTATTTATAATTTATGTAAATTTGAAGTGAAAACATAGAGAGTCAGGCTATAAGGGTGAGTTCCTAGGCTAGCTCTCAGTAATCTTTCAACTAACATTGTAACATACGACTAAAACAAGACGAATAGACGACTCCGATTAATTGCTCCAGGATTAAACTCTATCAGTATATTGTCAGCTTACTATCGTATCGAAAGTTCTTTTACATGATCTTCGGAGACATTACCTACTTAGCTATCTCCGTATTTATTATCATGCCCGAATCTGGCTTCACATGTCATACTTGCAGCTGCATAATACCTCTGTGCAAGGCACACTACCAATAGGAAGCTTGCTGAGCATTTTCACGTGAAATAGCGCCATTTTCTGTAGCAATTAAGGGGTATGCCAGCACCCAAATATGGCCCTAAGTCTCGATTACTGTTCCGACAGGTGCACTCTTTTTCAGGTACTTTAGCATGGTGGCTGACGTGGGAGCGTCTCCTGATCAGACAGCCGAACTACAATGCAACCACGATCTAGCATTTGATCGCCAAACTAACAACTGTATGAATTGTGTCAGATATCAACCTCACCTCGTATTTTTGCCACTATAAGGCCGTTCTTCGTGATCCTCTCCGGTCTTTTGGGACTTTTGCGAACAGGAACTGATCATACGCCAAGTTCCCTATATGCAACATGCCCTGCCTTCACAGAACCTTGATCTCGATTTTTAATAAGTATTTAAGAACTCTTTATCTACCTCTGAAGTTCATCACCAGTAAAGTGTTAGATCAACCTTATATATAGAACTTCGCCATGAAGTGCCGCTTTGTCCTGGCAATTATCGCCGATTTTTCAATTAAAGCCTTCGCCACTCATAACTTGCCCAAGCAGACGCAAGTTCCAACTATTGATCGCAGGGAGTACGTTATCCTTATGTCTTACGTTGCAAACAATCCTCAACAGTGCTACAGCGAAGCAGGCGAATACATTCTACGGTTTCCTCGAAAGCAACTCCTTCTTCTTCATCCACCAGAGCTAGAAGATGTGTGAGTAACTCTCTACCAGGCTTTTGCGAACGCGCTTACAAGTTCACTTCTAACTATCACATACAGTGGAACGCGCATTGGAGTTTGGACACAGTATCTAACAGGAGCGGGGGAAACTGCCAGTGTTAGTAAAACACCCGGGCAACTTATAGTGATCTTCTGACTCACCTCGTCTAGTGGATTGGCCCTGACCCGTCCCACATCAGCGTTGTGACAACAACCACAAAAGATGCCAACGGAGTACATGTGACGAGTACTGTGAACCAGGCAGTAGAAATCGTCAAAGGTGCGGATGGCAGCTATGATATATTGCTAAGTCCAGCTTTTAGAAAGAAGCTCGAACCTCTCCTGAAAGATGTTCCGCCTTGTGCAAAGAAGCGTCTCCGCGAACGTGCAGGCCCAAGTTGTGGCCTGGAGGAAGCAATGCGTCGAATTTCCGAATCCGACCAATTCAGGGATTTCCAGCAACTGCAAATGGAAGTCAACCAAGTGGCTGACCTGAACTCTGATTCCGGCTATGGTACTGATGAAGACGGCTTCTCCGAAGGTGCAGAAGGCCCCCCCGGCTCTGAGGCTGGCGATACAGCGGAGAACCTGATGTATGGAACTGGTGAAGATGCTGGAGCTATTGGAGCTATAGTAGGTGAAGGGGCCGCAGTTGATGGTACACTTCTCGTGGGTGGCTTCACTTTGTTCCCTGCCACATTCCTTGCTGCCCTCATGCACGATCTGCACAAGGATGGTAAGCTTGATTCTGCCTATCATATTCCACCCAAGGATATCCACACAGTGACGAAATCGAAAAAACCAAAATCAACAACTACAGCAAAGTCGACAACCACATCGGCCTCTTGTCCAACTGGATTGGTGAGTGACTAATTGAACCCTAATTTTACTAAATATTGACACTAATAACTGTCCAAAGCCTGATTGTGAAGATGGTTGCCAGGCTACCAGAGTAGCAACCTCTAAGCCGACAGACATTGTCGAATGGGCTTGTTCAGAGGTAATGGGTTCCATAATATCAAGGAATAATCCCATACTAATTGTCTATAACCCCAGGGCAAGAACAAGGACTGCAAATGCAACCCCAAGTCTGATGTGTCCATCCATCCTTTCCAAAAAGACTGGGACGATGCCATCCTCGCCGCGATTGAACGTCTCAAGAGTCCTGCGAAAGTCGAGACCTCATGTTCTGATGACTTAACGAACGTTCCAAGCAAGTTCCTCGAACAGCTTGCGGGCGGCTTCTGTGGATCTAATGACTTCTTTGACAATAAAAATAAAGATGTCACTGTCGATGTCTATGGCGGCCTGCTTGGGCGCCTCGAACGCCGGACGCTCATGCGACGAACCCCTCCTGAGGATCGAGATAACTACAAGTCTTTCGCCTTTCATCTTACCTGGACCCCCAAGGAACAGAAATGCCTAACGGAGAAAGAGAATATTTGTACTGAGTCATACAAGAAGTTAGTGCGGAGCCAATGTAGGTACTTGAAGTCTTCCTATCAGATCATGACTAACTTTTGGTAGGTGGAACGAATCATCCCTCAGATCGAATGACCGCCAATGCAAAGATTGATGTTGGATGCGGTGAGTTTACATGGAAGGTTTATTCACCCCCGCCCGAGTTGGACAAGCAGAAATGTCACGACGAGCATAAGCACACGGACGTTAGAGACGACCTTCAGGACTCTTGGACGCAGATTGGTTGCACAAAATACAAAAACGACAAAATGAAGGTTGGCGATAAGCCGATCAATTGGGTCGTGCCCTTCGGGTACAATATGAAATACCGGATCTCGTGGAAGGATTCTTGTCACCACGCTGAGCAATCTATAGAGAATCCTGCCCCTGGCGAGACATGCTATAGTCTTTTGCGTCAAAACTACAAGGCTTGTGGGTTTGCACCTCGAACTTTATGCTAGGACTTACTAACTAGTTTTGTATAGGTAACAACGGTGGTGCAGGAGGATATAGGGATGCCGGTTGTATTCGATATGAATTTTGGGTCGACGGTTAACTAAACAGAGGCCTCAGCCGTTTTATCTTAACAATGAGTCTCGGTGGTAATGTATATATGGTAGTTGTGTCGTTTATACATTCTTGTTGCCCTATCTTAATGATTAAAACCCTTCTTTTCTTGAAATTCTGACTACTCTGTACATAGTTGTCGTGGGTAGTCCCTGCGCAGTCTTTATTATTGGGACAATTTACTGGCTTGGCCCCTTAACTTCCGACAACAAAGGTGCTGGAGGATGGAGATGGAGGTTGTCTTCGATATTAATACTGGCCAGTGTGGTCACGTTGATAGTAGGAAACGTCCCGACAAATACTTATTCAATATACCTTAGGTATATGACTATATAATTTGACTAAACTGGGAGACCTTGGCTTATGAAAGATGGCAGAGTACTGGTATTAAATACTTAGTGGCTATCCATTTGTTAATGTAAACATGCGCCTTAGAAGATCAAATCTCTCCAAATACCTCACAACCTCGTCAGTTCCTTTCTGTTTGGCCTCGGATGGAACATCTTCTACATCCAATGCCTCTGCTATTTCTTGCGCTGTGACTGACCTCGTGAACTCAGCTGTAAGACTTGGATCCGCGCCCGCGTTGAGCAATAGTCTCACAGCTTCTGGACACAACCTCATGACTCCCCAGTGAAGTGCCGTCATCCCTGACAATCCCTCCGCTTTGTGATTGAGCTGTTCCGCGCCGGAGAAGTCTCGTAACAGTCTCTCTAGAACTGGTAACCTCAAATCGTAGAGCCTCGTGGGCACCAGCGGCTCTGTCTTTGAGATATCATACATGGTCCCTGCCCTTACAGCGGTCATCAAAGCCGTAATACCATATTCCTGGTTAACGATGTTCGAAGCTCCATGACGAAGAAGCCAGTCAACGGCCCCAATTGTACCATTGTTGTTGAAAGTTATCACTGCGCCAAGAGGTGTAATGCTCTGGCCGGGCTTGCGAGGCAAGTTGGAGGCTTCCTCTTCGATATCAGCGCCGTATTGGACTAATGCATCCGCAACATCGAAGTAGTGGTTTGCTAGCGCCATTGTGATAGGAATCTCGTCCCATACTCTTCCGTGGCTGTTAACAAGTTCCCGAGCCTCTGTGGGCGGAAGGCTGCTCAACAGCATACGCATGAAGTGAGGATCAGGATGAACAGAAGCTGCGAGATGAATTGTGTTCTTGAAGGTTCGCGAAACTTTTTCAGATGCAATCGTCGATCTTGATCTAAAAAGCCATAACATTCCTTGGCTTAACCAATTATCCGTCATCCCTTTCATTTTTGTCGGGGATACCTTAGACTCAGGGCCGGCATAGCTCAGAAGAAGGTCAAAAATAGGCCTTTCGCCTCTGGAAAGCGCAAGCTGAACAGGGAGACGCATTTTCAACCCTGAAGGAACGGGGTTAGTTAACTCAGGGATTGTTTGCTCGGGATAGACATATAGGAGATATGATACTATTGATATATCTCTGCTGAGGACAGAGTGCTTGATTGCAGATTGATAATCAAATGTGACACGATCAAACTCTTGCGACTCCAGCGATGCAAGCATGTCTATCGTCTGCTGCATCTGCTCCAAGTAGAATTCACCATGCAGTGCCATGCGAAGATGAAGCTGGTCGGGGTTGATTGCATATCCCAGCAGAGAGCTCTGACTACCTCGCTCTACAGTCGAATTCCAGGCATTAGGTGCAGCAGATTGCATTGTACGCTCTCCTTTTAGGTAGGCTTTTATGACTTCTCCACTGTACTGGGGGTCGAAGATCCCCGGCTGGCCATACCAGTTTGGGGGCTGTACTGGCGTGTCGGAAGTGAGAAATAGCTTTAGCATCCTAGAGTTGTGTGCACAGCATGCAAGGGCGGCTGCGTGGGGCGCTCTGCTCTGCTCTCCGACTTCTCTGTCCTTGTATGGGTTTGCTCCCAGCGTAACCAATACCTTGGCAGCAACGTACGAGTTTCGTTGCACTGCACGACATAGTGGCGTTCCACCACCAAGAGAATCGCGGAAATGCTCATTGAAGACAGTGTTGGTTGTGCATATCCCTTCAATATCTGCACCACTATGACACAAGGTTACAGCGAGCATAAGTAGCTCATCTTCTCCTTTGTCATCAAAAGCACAGAGCCAGTGAAGAGGGCATTCTGAGTTATCGGTAAGGATTCCACTACTGGCCCCAACAGCCAAAAGAAACTCAACAATATTATAATGCCCCGACCGAGTAGCTTGTAGAAGAGCTGTCTCGCCTCTGACATTCTGCTTGTTGATTGATGCTTGCGATGCTCCTTGCACTAGTTGCTGTATGACATCAATCCTGCCGATAGTAGCAGCAACATGCAGAGCTGTATCCCCAGACTCTCCAATGCTCTCAGAGACAGGAAGGTTGAGTAATGAGGAGAGGTTTGCGATGTGACCCTTGTATTCTGAGTCGTCCAGCAGTTTTCTGCCAACACCACTATACTCAGTTCGAAACAATAATAGCGCCTCTTTCCATGCATTGGGATCCAATTCCCTGAGGGTACTAGATGCAATATGTGAGCCAAGCACTGTCGCTCGCTTCAGCCACTTTATGGTTGTCTGCCGAGAGACCGGGTCTCTTTCTGGTATGTTCTGAATATTAGTCAAGACACCATCTTTCCTTGATGTTCCGGTGGTCAAGGCCCTGGTTATGCGATGAAAGGTCGCTTGCGATGACGGTGAACCATCCGAGTTATTCATCCCCTCAGCGGCGGACTGAAGCAGCTTGAGGACTTGTGTTGCATCTATGTCGTATCCGATGTACTCCTTCGACCCTGGAGCACTCGGAACAACTGTTCCAATCCTGAGAAGGCTCATGACTGCGGCAGCATAGTAAGCTTCGGCAGTCTCCTCTTCAGGACGGCCTGAGATGTGGCGAAATGCTAAGAGGATCTGACGTTGGAGCCTCACAGGCAAGTAATGTAGATCACTGAAGTCATTGATTCGCTTATTGCCATATTAGTTGAGCTGAACATCTATTTATATTGTACGACATACTGTTACTGATTGGGTAGTGTGCGCAGGAGGCGAGATATCATTGGCGTTAGGTGTGGCTAATAGCCTTTGAACATTAGTAAATGTTGTGCATTTGTGCAGGAAATATGTCCGGACTCTTACTCAGGTTGGTAAGCTAGAAGAAGATCTAAAGACCTGTCCTCCGCTGTGGTAAGCAGCGATTCGAAGAGGTTACTGATTTCGCCCATTCGCTCTTCCGGAATTGTCCCTGAATCGCGCAGAAAGCCGATGGAGATGTCCATGAGCATTTGTGGATCTTTCTTGACAAGCTCGAACGACTCCATAGGATTATTGCTTTCGAAAGCCTCGAGTTCCCAAGGCAACTGCCCATCAAGTAAGATTGACCACAGAATCAACCCACAGCTATAAACTACTATAGTCAGTTGGAAGTCCCGTAGAGTTCGAAGGTTTTGACACTCACCATCCGCTTTGAGAAGCTGGTCTGTGGTCACTGGAGTCATATGCTCTGGAGCCATCCATGGACGGGTCCCAGCAGTCCATACCTTTGTAGAATCGTGCTGATCGAGGAAGATGGAAAGGCCGAAGTCGCTGAGTTTAGCCATGGGCCTCGTTTCGGCATTGTGCTGTACCACTAGAATATTGTCTGGTTTGAGATCTGAGTGCGCTATCCCATTCTGGTGAAGCGCATATACGGCATGAGCAATGTCGCTTGCAAGCATCAGCTTAGTGTCAAGTCCAACGCTCTGTGCGCGGTGGAGAAATTGAGTAATTGTTCCAAATTCCCCGTACTCTTCCATAATCACAGGCAAGACTGATTCTCCTGAGCTCATGACTTGTTGATCCCACGCAAAGCCATATATGTCCAAAATACGGGGATGTTCCCTGAGTCCAGGATGGGAGATCACCGAAAGTTCTGTGATGATGGATTTTATAACCTTCTCTTCAATGAAGTTGTCCCCTCTTTCTAGATTGGGCCACTTAAGTACTACTTCTCCCGCAGTGAGTCTCGATGAGGGATCATCTGACGTACGGACCGACGTATGCTCAGACAAGCGGAAGAGCCGGACGGTAAACTGGCCACCACTTCCAATCACATTGCTTATCGGCAGACCGTTGACCATACCGAAACACTGGTAATACTTATCTCGGACAAAAATATCATTGAAAACCAGGATGAAGGACGCAAAATCATACGCTTGATGGCGTAGTTGCATTTGGCCGCCATCTACTGGACCTCTGCTGCGTCTCTGTTGCGCTATACTGCTGTACATTGCGTAGAGTTTCGAATTTGCAAATAGGCAATAACATTGGAGTTGCCGTTTAGATAAGGTTCTTTGACTGACTTAATTAGAAGGAGATGGCCAAGAGACTTATCAGTTTCGCGGTGTAAATTTGACATGCACCGTTCGATTGTAAATGTCGTGTTGGTGGCTTGAAATTACAAACAAAGCTGAAAGTCGGCGACCAGTAAAAGAGCTTATATACGCATGTTCGTTTGCATTCTCCAATGATTGACGCGATCCAGCGCCATCTCAAAAAGGTGGTCAGCACCTATGCATGTTTTAGCTTGAAAATATGACTCAAAGTCTTATTTCTCCGCATACCGACGGCGGTTGTATCCTACTCTAAGCCAGTTAGCATCAGGTTGTCTTCTCGTTGCCTGTTTATTTACTCCTCAGTTCTTCCCTTGTTTGAATAGAACAAAACGTTTCTTCAAGCGGCAGATCTATATGACAGCAAGATGGCAGAGTCTGTTTTAGGCGTGCTAGGCCTTGTCGGCACCGCAATCGACATCCTCAAGCTTGGTTATATCGCAAATGACCGCAAAGATAATGTCACCGTGCTTCGAGGCCGGCTCCACCTCGAGGGTGTTCTTCTTCGGAGATGGGCTGAATGTGTCTTGATCGGACCTCCAGGCGAAGTGCCGATTATCTCAAGAGAAGACTGCACCATCGTTCACGAACGCCTCACCGCTATGCTTTCTCTTTTCAGAAATGCATGTGCTTTGGTTCATAAGCATAGTAAAGACATGCAACCGCTTTTTCCACCAGAGAATACTCAAGCAGTAGGACCTTCGCTTCTCAGAAGACACACCACGTTTTCCAGCTTCATATCAAAAGCGAGCATTAAGTCCAGTCCTTTCAAATGGGCAATTCGTGACTCTGAAGCCCTCCGAGAGTTGGTAGGAGATATCCAGGCAACCAGAGTCGGACTAGTAGAGCTATTACCTCCAGATATACAACTCATGAAGCTTCAAGTTCTTGCCGATGTTATGCCTTCGATATCTTTGGACTCTCTACCCAATATCGACAGAGCTGCCAGGACTGCTATCGAAAACAACACAGCAGATGCGGATGCCCTGGATACACTGCGCGCGACACTCGCCATTCGCAACATGTCCCCGGATACGATCCCAACTCTCGAAGAGGCCAATACCAGGATGCGACAATTGTTTATCAGAGACTATTCTGTGAACACGACAGATGGAAAAATGCCTCCAGGGATGGGTCGTTGCAGTGTTCTTATGAGCAGTGAGCAGTTTTCCCTGAGCCCCCGACTCGTTGTCGTTGAATGGCGACAGTTCGATTCAGAGCTGTACACGGATTTCGTCTTCTTTGAGGCAGATGTTGTGAAGCTTTGTTGGCTTCTACACTCTTTGAAGAGCCATCCGGACACCCATCTTCCACGCTGCCTTGGATACATCAAAGACAGCAACTATAGCTCAACTCGGTTGGGAATAGTACTTGAATACCCTTCGACAGTTCAACCATCTCCATCAATGACTCTAGCCAGTCAAGAGTCGCTGTACAGTGCCTTGAACAACAGTTCATATCGCTTACCAGCAATCGAGCTACGACTGAGCCTTGCAATGGACATTACAGCTTCCGTTTTTCAACTTCTTTCTGCTGGGTGGCTTCACAAAGGTTTACGCAGCGATAACATCCTACTCATTAATGGCCTCAATGTCAGCAGTTCTGAAGGCAGAAGCCAGCAGTCAGCAGCCATCAACTTCATCCTTGGAGGCTTCGAATTCGCTCGCCTTGACAAGCCGGGTCAGGTTTCAAACGGCTCAGACAGCCCCGGCGAACAAGATCTCTACAGGCATCCTAATGCCGTCAGTGAGAAAAGAACAAGTCAGGAGTACAGACAACGAGGGTACCTCAAGACATACGATATATATAGTCTAGGGGTATTGCTATCTGAACTAGGCTTCTGGAGACCAATGTGTGATTTAAAAGCGAGCCAAGATAAGAGAGATGATTGGAAGCATGTATCTTTCTCACAATATCTGATATATCGGGTGAAATGTGATATGTCGGGCATGTTTGGAAGTCGGTTCACGAGAGTGGTTCTTTGGTGTCTTGATACGAGCAGAGACGTGCATCTTTCAAGCGACCAAGATCTTCTCCTGCAGTTCGAAGAGCAGGTTCTAGTGAATTTGTCTCAATGCCGACGAGCGGCAACATTTCTTTCATAGCCAGACTGATATTAGATCTCTGTTCTAATTATAGTTACCTGCTAGCCACAGAGCAGATCAGAACAATACTTGTCAATAGGGTTGTTATTAGCTGCGTGCAACTAAATAAGGGCCTATTTCCCAGCAGGGCCTTTTGCTGACCCGCTAGTCTTTTACCTTTCGTGCCTGGGGCTGTGCATGCAAGTGCCTTGTAAACAACGCCTTATAAGGCCATATCAGAACCGGAATCCCGATGTACTTGCTGTTTTCGGCATCGAAGGATCGAACTTTCGTCGATAGGATGAGGGGAAGATATAATGCCGGCGTATGATTGGCCTGGATCGGCTATGCTTATTAATCTGGCGATAGCACGATAACGATCGAGTTACTATTTATATCCTCCCTGGGCAATGAAACCCCTCAATTATCTCCGTGAGGCTGCATTAATAGAGCTTAAATCTCAGGTCTCATTTTCGTTTACATATCCTTGTCTCTTATCGGTCATACAAATCAGCAGTAACATGTCGTCCAATACTATAACTTTCTTCGATATCCCATCCCGGCACCAGGTTTGTTGGTCCATGAACACCTGGAGAAGTCAGTTTACCTATCGATAATTTACAAGCAACAAGCCAGTACTAATACAAGTCCCAGCGAGGTTGGTTCTCAATTATAAGGGGCTTGACTACAAGACAGAATGGGTAAGTTTTACCCATCGTAGCGCAATTCTATCTACTAAGCCTGTTAGCTGGAATATCCCCAAATCAAGGAACGACTTAGTGAACAGTGAGTAGAAGTTTGATGTCCTCGATTTAAGCAGCTCAGTAACCAAGTGGCACATACAGCCTCTCTCCCAATGCCCAAGGAGCCCCATTTACCTGCCCAGCCATTCAAATGCCTGACAGTGTATACATGATGGACTCATACAAGATCGTCGATGAGATCGAGAAAAACCACCCGGAGCCGAGTCTTCACCTAAACCATCCAATGCAACTCCGTCTTAGAAAAGCTATGGTGGGTTTCATGACGGAAATGGTGCCGATCTACGTCCCCGGCGTGGCCAAGAATATCATCGGCGAGAAGAGTCTCGATTTCTTTTTGACCACGCGAGCAGAAGACGTGGGCATGCCTCTCTACAAGTACGGAGAAAAGAACTCCCCTGGTGCTTTTGACAGAGCTGAGCCGTTCGCGCGTGAAGTCACAGACTTACTTAGGGAGAACACTTCGGGTCCGTTCTTCTTAGGCGATGTTGTGAGTTACACTGACTTCATCTGGGCGGGAATTCTGCTCTTCTTCCAATGCCTTGGTGACGAAGAATATCACGAAGTGCTGAAAAGAACTGGGGACGCAGAGATCCATACGAAATTTCTCGAGGGTCTTAGCCCGTGGACAAAGCGTAACACCTGAGACTATCGATAAGGCCATGTGCGATAATATGGTCAGATGACTTCAGGCTAAATAGGCCATTCAACTCTATTCGTTATTCAGCCGAGTATATCTTTAATCACGGGAATATTCCGTCGCATAGTCCTGGATAATTAATAGAATGTCTGTTCATTCTCCATAGTCATCGTCTTTTTTCCCCATAGGAATGGTTTCACTCCATATTATTTTCGGAGTAGTGTTAGGGAACGCGTGTGGGTCACTGTCTTATGCCGATCGTGATTCCCCCTGGGGATGTTTTCTCCACGCCAAGTGCTCCGTACTTTGTAGTTTTCTCAATTTCTGGGCACGGACAACTACAACTGCTTGGCTGCTTGGCTACATCAACTCTGCAGACCAATCCAATCACTATCCTTGAATGACGATGTGTAAAAGATGTGTAATATGACATATGCGTGAGACAGAAAGTCAGAGCATGACCATAGGCCAATGCCGTTGATTATCGCCACGCGGAGCAGATCATCACCATCCGGGAACCGAAGCGGTGGTTCATCGATAGCGACGTTGGCATGATAAATAGATTGACATGTTTCAGGCATTGATTTCGGTTATCACTAGGGCGTCGACCGAGGATTGCGATATTTATGAGGCGAAATTGGAGCTGAGAAATATACCCTATGTCCAAAAGGACAGTCGCCCAAAAAAAAAAAAAAAAAAAAGATTTTGGGTCCTGAAATGCAAAAATATATCTCATATTATAGTGAAAAACAATATCATCTAGTTCTTGACAAGGCGAAAGAACTTTTCTCTTATTTTCATGTTGTATTTAACGATTAGCGTCGTTTACTTTACGCCGCCATATCGCCGAATATGCACATGTATCACACAGCCAAAGTCACTACATATTGAGGCTCAAAGATATTTATCCTCCAATCGCAATGATTCTATTGTGATTAAATAACCACCAGTTTATAAGATAGTTGCATAGTTCTTCTTTGCAAAAAACGATTTTGTATCCAGTATCGCAACAACAGGTAATGGCCGAACATCGACAACATCTCGCAACTCAACCCGGAACACGGCGAGATCATCAGCTGAATATCTTGTTGTTTGCTCGTAGCGGACTCCGCCTGTCCGCCTTGGTCACGCTTCGAACAAACAGTGGATATCTCAGCATCTGGGGATACCGGCCCTAGATTCCATACTCCATGTCGAAAAGCTCAGGACAAGTCTTGTTAAGTGGAGATAAAAAAAAAAAGGCCTCGTTCACTCGGCAATACGCCAAGGTCTTGGTGGATGTTGGCAGCCGTATGAGAACATGTCAAAAGTTCTGGTGTCTCCAGTTTATAGCTTGGCTGCTCTAGGATTATCATGCCACTAACCGAGTCTAGGTCTACCCGCCCGAACGGTCGACTTTGGGTGTCGGCTAAATTCCGAGCGCTCACATGACCACGTCGACGATAGAATCATGGCTTTTGTCAAGTATGCCGAGAATAGTTCGGTTTTGCATGTTCTGATATTCGGCTTTTGCAAAACCAACACAATGGTTCGCCTTATTCAGCCTGGAGAGAGGGTATTATTGGCTGAGACTTGGCACCTTATAAGGTTGATTTTACCCGTATTTACCCCGTATTTAGCCAGAATACACTTTACCAAAAGTGGTCAATACCACCGAAACGCGGCTGAGATGACTTTCCGCACCACGCGGAAACCTCATTCTCTCTGCATTTTCGCATTCATCTCGATTGTGAATGGCTTCTCCAAGGCTTCATTAATGTCTTGGAAGAGGACGAAGACTAGAGGCACAGTCTGGTAATGGCTGCCCCAAGAATCTTTCTCCAGGCAAAACAGGCTCTGCAGCCTAAAGTCTTGACACGGTGTACCCATGATGTTATTTTGTTATGTCGACGTCGCACTCTGGGTCTCGGAGGATTCGAGACTCGAGAATAAGATCAGATCAGGACAAATCGATCCAAAAATTCTGATGCGTGCCTGACTGACAAGACGATAGATAGCATGGTGTTCCTAGCGAAACTCCCGTGGCGAGATGAGTACGGGGCTCCCCTTTTTTCGGCCGGGAGAGTAACAGGCTAATGGAGCCCCATGTGGGCTCATCGCAGAGCCCCATAGTTCTGGCTCAAAATACGGAGTGCTCCGTACAACAACATCAGTTCAACAGTGCCACAAACCCAGCTTGTGACTAGAATTAAGGCTTGATTTCTTTCCCCATTCTTTTCATGGCGTATCCTTGCCCAACCAAAGCGGCCCGGCCTCCTTCTTGGCTGGGACTCATGACTACCAAGACTACCAAGACAGCCAAGGTGGAACAAGATCGCCCATTCCGAACAGTGGATACTGTTAAGCGTACGCCTGTCATTTGGTAATTCGATTCATCCTTTTGCCTGCTCGGTTTGGTTCTTCCGTCCACTCGACGAACGAAATCTGGGGTCTGAAGTTGCGGACCGCACGTCCGTTTTCGCATCTGTCGTTTCTGACATGCCTCAATGCAGTTCCTATATCTATCCAGGGATGCCCCCCAATCCTGTCAAACTTTCCTCACCCTTCACCTCAGCAATATCTGCTAAACACTCTACTACCCTAATATTCTTGCTCGATTGAGAAATCGTCATGGGCATCAAAGACATCATCGGCCTTGGGGTCGACGAGAAGACGAAAAAGCTTCAGGAGGAAGCCCCCAAGTTCGAGCATGTTGTTTGGTACAAGGACCCCGGTCTGAGGGTCTTGAACTTCTACGCATGCGTCCTCTGCGTTTCTTCTATGGGAACTGGTTGGGATGGGTAAGCATAAGCATTGCCCCCAAATTCTGGTCATACACTGACTTACGCGATTCTTAGCATGTACATGGGTGTGGTTCAGAACTTCAAGAGCTGGAACGACTTCTTCGATAAGCCCGAGGGCAGCAGACTTGGTCTTCTAGTCGCTCTCTACCAGATTGGTTCCGTCGCTTCAATTCCTCTTGTCCCCATCATCACTGATCGCTGGGGACGTCGCCCTTGTATCGCTCTCGGCTTCATCATCATGGCTATTGGCGCTGGTCTCCAGGCTGGAGCTCCCGATTATGCTACCTACTCTGGCGGTCGTGTTCTTCTCGGTTTCGGTAACTCATTCGCCCAAATCGCCTCTCCTATGCTTCTGGCCGAGCTCTGCCATCCTCAACATCGTGCTCGTTTTACTACTGTCTACAACTGTCTCTGGAACATGGGCTCTCTGCTTGTCTCGTGGACTTGCTTCGGTACTCACTTCTGGGGCAATGATTGGGAATGGCGATTCCCCGCTATCATTCAGGGTGCTCCCGGTATTATCCAGCTGATTATTCTCTGGTGTACGTAGCCTTCTGATCCAAGGTCTCTATGAGCTTGCTAACATTGATCTTTAGGGATTCCTGAATCTCCTCGATTCCTTATTGCCCAGGATCGCCAGGACGAGGCCCTTCACATTCTCGCCAAGTACCACGCCAACGGTGACGAGAACCACCCAACAGTCCAGTTCGAGTACCGCGAGATTCGAGACACCATTAAGGCTGAGCAGCTTGCCAACAACAGCTCCCGATACATGGATTTTTTCAAGACCCCCGGTAACCGCTACCGTCTCCTCATGCTCTTCTCCCTCGGTCTCTTCTCCCAGTGGTCGGGCAATGGTGTTGTTTCCAACTACTCTGCTCGTCTCTATATCAACGCCGGCCTCAAGGATGAGAACCAACGTCTGATCATCACCGCTGGTAAGACTATTCTCGACATGACTATCTCAATCGGTTGTGCTCTGCTTGTCGAACGCCTTAACCGTCGATTCTCGTTCCTTTTCGCCACTGGAGGCATGTGCCTTGTTCTCGTTTTCTGGACTCTCACATGCGGCCTCCACGAGCAGCACAAGTCTCCTGGCGCTAATAACGCTATGATTTTCCTGGTCTGGCTCCACGGTGTCTTCTACTCCACTTGCTGGTCTGGTCTCTTAATTGGTTACGCTGTCGAGATTCTGCCCTACTCTCTCCGTGCCAAGGGCCTCATGGTCTTGAACATTTCGGTTCAAATCGCCCTCCTCCTGAACAACTATCTCAACCCTCTGGCTTTCAAGGCCTGGGAGGCTAATGAAGAGAACAAGGAGACTGGCTATGGTGGTAACACCTGGAGACTCTACCTCATCTACACTATCTGGGTTGCGGGTGAAGTCACTTTCATCTTCTTCAAGTATGTTGAGACTCGTGGACCTACTCTTGAAGAGCTTGCCAAGGTTATCGATGGCGACAATGCCGCTGTTGCCGATGTCGATCTCGAGCACGTCGAGAAGGAGGTTCTGAGCAAAGAGATTTCCTCTGTTGACCAAGAGGTCAATGAGATTGCTCCCAGTAAAGTCTAGATCAAAACTCTGCCGAATAACGCCTTATTGAATTCATGCATGGACGGGTTAGCGTGCGTTGAAGTGCGCATTTGTTCACCCTAGTTAATTGTTTGTTGATACATGTACTAGTCTATCGAACTAGCTGAATGATTTTAATGTTATTATATCCCCGAAAGCTACTATTTATTCTGTGATATGGTGATTCTATCGTTCTGCAATTGGCCTGTTCTAACCGAATGTTCTGAAGATATGTTTGGGCACATTGCAAGAATGTCGCCACCATGGATGCAAAGGGCTCTTCAATCGAGACAGTATAAGCTAGATATGTTGACGGAAAAGGGCCTGTGACGGATTTTTTGAAACTCTTGAATGAGACTAAAGAGATGAATGCAACCCACTTATGATTTAAATTAGGTTCAGGGACGAGACTCATAAATCAGCAAACTAGGCAGTTTCTAATAAGTTGCGAATTGTTCAAGTTGGAGTTTGAGAGAAGTTTCGCATTTTTCAATTTCGCTTATAAGATCTCGGTTAGTAGTTTCGACCGTTGACAAGGAAGCAGGAGACGGCGTATAGTGAAGTATGTGCATGTCTTTGCACGCTCCAGTCAACGAGCGGGCGTATAACGTTTGACCTAGGTCGCCTGTAGGTTATCGATAAATCAGTATCACCAATTGATAATAGCTTGCAGGATGACTCACATCTGACTTTTGAGCTATTGCGGGCTAGGTCAGGGTTGAACGGAAACCACAGGTAGCTAACAAACAGAATGCAATGATCAAAAACTCTGCAGGTACCGCCGATACCTAGGCTAGATACTCTGTCGCCACGAGACGGTTGACCGTTGTTCCATTCGGAGAAACTCTGACGAATACTTTTGACTGATCGGACAATCCAGCCCTGCAAGACGACCTGAGGGTTGAAGATCAGTGTTCAGGAGCAATATCGAGAATTCAGAAAAATGGAATATTAATTTGGAGCTTTTGTGAGATGTGCTTGGATGTGAGTTTCGAAAGATACTCCGAACTATGACCTGCTGGCCCGCCTCCAACTTGTGTCTCTTCCATTTTGAAGAGATTGTTAATAGTAGTGTGATTCAGTGAGATTGGTGACTTCTGTACTGGCTATTCTACATCTTCTGTCCAGTACTTACATTCAATCGGAGCCGAGTCATCCGTCCTGTTCAATCTACTGCCGTGTACTGTGTGAGATGTGACGACGCTAGCTAGCCAGGTACCCCGTAGTCTAATGTAACAACGCTTGGACTTCGTCGACATATTGATCATGGCAACACATCAAAAATATTCCGCGCAGGACGTAGTCTGCTCCAAGCGCAGGTGGCTTGCATCACAGGTTCGCTCCCTAGGAGCGGGTGCAGAGTCAGTAAGTTGAAGCTTATATCTAAGCCATGAGCCATCAGCCAAGTGCTTGTAGACTTTTGAGGGTATTTAGGGTGACAATATTCTAGAAATACTGGGTTTCTGCCATGAAAAACATCTGAAACAGTCCCATTCATTAGTAATTACTGAAAGCAAGAGTCGCCCGAACCGAGTCGACCAGGCATCACCGCCGCTGTTTAACGATATGACTGCTGATAACTACCGAGGCAGTGTCTCCTGTCTCCTGAATAACAACAAGGCTTACAGCCTTGCTTGGTATGCTTGGATAAAACGGCTCTTACTGCTTGGCAGTTGTAAACGCCGCTTATCTGTAATTAAACGAGTGGAGCCCGATGTGCCGGCTTACTGTGGAGGCTATTGTTTCATAATGCAACCCTTGAAGAACATTAAAAGAGTAAGATCGCTGTTAACTTGTTCAGAAATAAAGTAGAACTTGAGCTTTTGGCAACCAATTCCCGGGCGCAAATAGAAATAAAGTATAATATCTAAACATTAGTAATTACAGAGATGTTTAATAGGTTAAACAATTCTTTTCATGAATATGATACTTGCTATCGATATGTTGTAGATAATAATCTTAGATATTAGTCGAGTCCAGCTTACTCTATTAATTTCGTGAGCCGTGAGTTCGAACTCTTGGCTCGCTACACATGTGGATATCTGTGTACTATGCGAACAAGGAAGCTGCATAACCACAAGCCTTGCTTTTCAGTTTCCATGATGTTTGGTGCTTGGCGGCTTATGGAATAATCTTAGCTGTGAGGGGCCACTAGAAACTTAAGGAAGGCATTCACTGCCGATCACTTACTATAAGACCACGTCAAAGCCCATCCTAATCACAGACATCACCTCTCAACATCACTCACATTCGTTCAATCATCTACCCTCCAACACAATCCTTTAAATACACTCACTATGCTTGTCCATAACATTTTCTTCTCTTCCCTCCTGGCTGTCGCCCAGGCTGGACCAACCACCTCTAAACATGCTCTTGCCCAGCGCCAGGACAGCCTTCCGGTCTGTGACGACACTTCCAGGACCTACGAGGGTCCGTACAACGACGGTGAAGGCACCTACGTGACTTCAGACAGGTCAACTCGCCCCTACAAATTTCCCAAGGTCCGCCACTGCTGGTATGACTATTTCGTCCTCGAGACCTCAGTTGAGCATACCCCGTGGCAGAAGGCATCTGGCAACATCTACTGCACCGGCACAGATACCTGCACTGCCACAAAGCTTGTTGGGAACGAAGTCTGTCAAGAGAGGTCTGAAGCCGTCAGTGCCAGCGTCGGCTTCGAGCTCGAGGGTTTCAGTTTGGGAGCTGACATTACGGTGACCAACTCCGAGTCTCGCTGTGTCGTCGCTCAAGACCTCACAGCCTGTTCGTGGAATGATGGGGGCTGCCACACTGTCTGGACCCAACAGACGGTCCTCAAGCAGAAGGGATACCGCCGACAGCGCTGCAACTGGGGCAATGGAGATGAAACTCAATGCATGGATAACTGGGAGCAGACCACGCCCTCTGACTTCATTGACTATGGTTGTGGCTCCAAGTGCACTGATACTAACCAGTGCGGCAACACTGATGGAAAGCCCTGTTCAAAGTAAGCTCTGAGCTATTGTTTATCCGAGGAGCTTGCATGGCGACATTCCATGTCTTCAGGTCATTTCGGTGAGATCTCTGGAGAAGGATGGGCATGTATTATCATTCAATTCAGTCCAACGGAGGTATTTGATTATATATCCGTCAGCTTGTACATAATATTTGGCGATTATTGCGGTGGATCATTCATTTAATAAATTTAGAAAAGATGTTGAATTGGAGACACTATACAAACTATTGGTAGAGTATGCCTCGATCCAAACACTAGGGTACACAATGTATATGGCATTCGCGATCTACTCACGACACATATCTCGTTCCTCATCGGCACCCCCTAAGCATACAGTCTGATTGGTTGAAGGGTCCAGATAAAGAGTGGTCTCTACTTGACGGGCTGTGAACCCGTGGGACACTGTCACCAAGGCCGATCATCAAAGCTTCAAGCTTCTCCGAGATCGACATGGAGTTCCGCCAACTAATAAGAACTTCTAACCGCCATTCATCTCTTGTTTGACTATAGTTACTACACTATACTAAACGCTGAGAGGTTGCGGTTCCCCAGGCTTCGCGTTGTAAGAAATGCGACCTGCCGGGAGGAAAAACAATGCCACCAAAGCACCACCACGAACCTCAGGATAATGATGCGTGCCTGGCCCAGGCGAAGTCCAACCAGCACCTTGCCAACCCTGCATTCCCTTCAACTCGGCTGTGTCATCGATCTGCACGACACAGTTGATCTCGCCGTACGGGTGAGCATGATACTGGCCTGTATATTCCTCCTGGCTATCCATGTAGACAGTTGTGATGCTGAAGTACTTGGTTTCAGGAACAGGTAACGTGATTTTACCACGACGGTATTTACGACCATCAAGTTCTGTTTCGGCAACCCATCCCTCCTCGAGGCCCTGCTTGATGTAGGAGCAGAAGGCTTCGTAGTGTTGGTTTCCAGGGCCGTAGTCTTTGTTTAGTCTTGCTTCGAGATCTTTTCCTGGTGTCCTAAACGAGATTGTAAGAACTGTCTGTATACTCTGCTCTCAGCCTCGGTCGATGTTGGATACTTACAAGTCTTCGACTTCTTTTAAAAACTCCGTGCACCTATCCACAAAGGCCTGTGCTGTTGGCCAAAGGGAAAGATCCAGTACGGTGGCGGCGTCCTTGCCCATGATGATAGAAGACAAGTCCTGAGGTGAAGCAAAGATGGCCTGTCACTGGTAGAGCATTGATTGGAAATGGGTTATATAAATAAGACGTCCTTGGGTGAAGACAGCTTCTTTTATCGTGGTGCAAAGCAAATGAATAATGTGCCCAGCCAGATAATGCGGGGTTCTACGTAGATATGATATCCGAGATATCCGAGACAGGCAATATCCGAAGCCACTTCTCACCGATTACTATCCGACATGAATTCCGATTGGGGTTTCCCCACACAAGGTATGGCTACAGAGGCTTGGTCCTACAGTGATCTTGATTGAGCGTAGAATCAAAGCATGTCAGCAATTAGCCTAGCTTTGTGGTGGTATCTGAGACAAGAAGGGAGGGGAAGCAAGGGATTTATCTGCATATATCTTGAGCCGGAGATGCACCTTGCCATTTATTTTTTTGTCTGTGATTGACACTAGACTAGATGTCTTTGACTGATACAAAGCATCCCACCTCACACTCTTCTCGTTGATTCAAATACAGGCTGAGTCCACCCACTACATCGACAATCACAGTTGAGCATGATGGAACATATTGATCTGGCCATTATTGGTGCCGGTAAGCTAGTCCTTCTAACCAGCATTTGTATCCATTTAACGAAATGCGTAGGGTGGCATGGCTTGGCCATGGCTAAGACATATAGTGAGCTACATCCTGATGCCAAAATTTGTATCTTGGATCAGGCCATGTCTATCGGCGGAACTTGGGCAAACGAGCGACTTTACCCAGGGCTAAAGACCAACAACATCGTCGGAAGCTACGAATTCAGCGACTTTCCACTCATACCCAAACAATACGGTATTGAACCAGGCCAACACATTCCGGGTCAAGTTGTTTACAGATATCTCTGTGACTTCTGTGACGTTTTTGGACTCACGCCATTGATTCGGTTGAGGAGAAAGGTGGAATCAGTTACACTGCTGCCAAACGGGAGCTGGAACATCTTTTTCATGACTATGCAAGCCGGTGAATCATCAGACACGGGCCAGGAAGTTGGGCAATCCGGAGAGCTTGTTGCCTCAAAACTGGTTCTGGCAACTGGCTTAACATCCGAACCCTTCATACCTCACCTGCCTGGACGGGAGTCATTCAAAGGACATGTTTTCCACGCCAAATACTTCAAACACCGTGCACAGAAGCTCACTAATGTCGAGACTGTTGTGGTCATTGGCGGTAATAAGTCGGCCTGGGATGTTTGCTACGGCGCGTCTTCTCGCTTCGGTTCAAATGTTCACATGGTTATGAGGCGTTCGGGTGGCGGTCCAAGCTGGTGCTGGCCAGCAAAAATGGAAGGCTTCATCAAGTCTATTTCTACGGCCTCAGCTACTCGCCTCTTTACCTGGTTGGACCCCAACCCCTATGGGCCATCTGCATGGCCTGTAAGAGCACTCATCCAACGTACATGGCTTGGACAGAAGCTTTCAGATTTGTTTTGGAGTTACTTAGACAACAAGATCACACAACATAATGCGTATGAAAACAGTCCTGGTACTGCCGCCTTAAGACCATGGTCCTCAACTTTCTGGATGGGAAACTCTCTGAGCATCCATAATTACGAAACAAGTTGGTTCGATCTAGCACAAAATGGGCAGATTACAGCCCATGCAGCAGAGGTTACCAAGTTGACAGACGACTCTGTGCATCTCTCTGACGGCTCCGTCATCAAGGCAGACGCTGTAATATGCTGCACCGGCTGGAAAACAAGACCAAACATAGAGTTTCTCCCAGAGGGCCTTGAGGATCGTCTTGGGTTCCCAGGTACTGGATTCAGTGACCAGAAGTTAGAGGCGAAAGCAAGGGCCGATATCCTCCGTGAGGCTCCTGTACTAAGAGCGCAACCAATCCGACAAATACCCGCTACCCTTGGCACAGAACATACAAAGCTGCGCGTTGAAAAGTCAGATTTAGCGTCTCCTTATCGGCACTATAGGTTCATGCTCCCTTGTGATCCCGATATTATCCGGATGAAAAATTTGTGTGTGATCGGCGCACAATTAACCCTTCACACGTCTATCTTAGCACAGGCTCAAGCCCTCTGGATTACGGCATTTTTCGACAACAGGATTCCTCAACTGGTCACTAACTCGCAGAATTCGCCTAATATCGAGGGTATCCAGCGCGAAACATTCCATGCGACCGAGTTCCAAAGAATGAGACGACCAAAGGAGACGGGTGGCGCGGGAGATAGGTGCCCAGACCTCGTATTTGATAGTATTCCGTACGTGGATCTGCTCTTGTCCGACCTTGGGTTACCATATTATCGGAAGAAGTCCTGGTATCGGGAAATCATCGAACCATATCGCTTGTGCAACTACAAAGGTCTTGTTGAAGAATGGCGAACTAAGACAGCTTAAAGTGCAACTGTGATGCGGCATGGACATTGTGGCATAATTGGTCACCTAATATAAGACGAGCGAGAGGTTTCTATATAAATTTACATTTTTCCTTTTATGTCCTTTATCAGAAGTTCTGTATCTCGACTTTGCGAATCTCCGCTTTCATCTAATATTAGGCGCTATTGCCCAGGGCAGAACTGCGCTCCCTACCCATCTCCTGAAGTTCGCGCAGTTACAGTCGATGGCCAAGGACTGATTGTGGACGTCTCCACTGATCCAGAACAAGATGATACTTGGTTTATCGGGTATCTTCCGTTATCGACCACTGAATCACTCCACGATTGCCGTACAGTCAATTACTCGAAATTGCAGGAGCTTGATCAGCTTGGACCAGGCGTTGATTTATCAGCATACGCGGATGAGAACGGAAACCCTCACAAGGTTGCCTTCAAGTTCAATCCTATCGCAAAACCTCGAAGACTGCATATGGCATGGGATGAACTCCACCTACTCAAAAGCCTGCCACCGCATGAAAATATAGTGCCCTTCGACCGCGTTGTGCTCGAGGACGTGGAGAGGCGGGTGATTGGATTTACGACGAAGTATATCCCCGGTGGAACTCTTGATGGTTTGAAAGTTCCTTTCCGTTTCGAGTGGCTACAACAACTCACCAATGTTGTTGATTTCCTAAACCTCGATTTGGGAATTATGCATCAAGGTGTTGCACCTAGGAATCTACTTATTGACCCGGACACGCAAAGGCTTCTTCTCTTTGACTTTGACTGGGTGGTATGCGGACAGAAGAACTTGCTGGACGGGCGATGAATCCTTCGCGAATATCCCTCACTGGGATCGAAACTTGGACATGGTCCAGAATATTGCCGAGTGGCCCTGTAACCGCCCACTTGACTCTGATGTATCGACAATGCGCAACTTGAACGAATGGGTAAAGAAGCGAAAGTCCAGCGACGACATGCAACGATATCTCAACGCCCCGAACCGTCTCACGTGGCAAGATCTCCCAACACCACCCAACGATAGTGTGCCATACGAGCTTGGTATTACCGCGGATGGCGAGACAAATTGGGTAACAGGTCTGCGGTTGAGACGCACTGCGACAGAGAAAGGACAATATGTGTTTTCCTGGGAAAGACCGCCACAAAGCAGGCTAAAGAAATGTCAAAGTATTAATAAGGATTAGTACTTTAATTAGCTATAACTAAAGGCTCAGAGCCAAACTGGCTAGCCTGCTAACGGCGAAATTCAAAAAGCCAATTTTAGCTAACCTGACGGTATAGAATATGCAGTTTGCATTGATGACTCTACCCTAACGGCGACCCTGAAAACCCGAGCATGATTACCCTCCCTGAGTGGCAGCCAAGCGCAATGGTTGTAGCTGACAGCGAATACAATATTACCGACCTATCGAAACGGTAGTCGGACGGAAGCCATAGAACGTTGTGCCCATTCCACGTAACCCAACACCCATCCAGGCTCAGGCCATAGCCATGGCGTTCTTCCTGACTCTGATGAGTTTGACCATGGGCTTGATCGTCCTGAGTCTCTACCAGAGCTCGAGACTCGGGGTTTAGCTTTATACGGCCAATATTCGTGTCGAGGAATAAGTCAGAATCACCAAATGATATATAGCTTACCGGAGTGCCAATTTGCAGCGTTTGAGTGCATCTGCCTTTAGACACTTCCCATAGCTTAACGGTATTGTCGCGGGACCCGGAGGCAATATACCGTTCATCTCCCGAGAATGCGAGCGCCCACACCGACATATCATGGCCTTCAAGTGTTTGTAGGCACCTGCCACTTGACAAATTCCATATCTTAATAGTTCTGTCGAGCGAGCCCGAAACGACACGTTGTGTATCCTCCGAGAATATCACCGAGGTGACCGAATCTTTATGGCCATAGAGCGTTTTTAGTTTTTATACATACCTGCGAAGCCACCATCCATACTTTTATTGTCTTATGGTTTGACCCTGAGGCAATGTACCGTCCGTCCGTTGAGAATGCGACTGAGTAGACAGCATAAGGATGCTTTTCAAGCATTCTTTGTGAATCCTCACATTCTGTATCCCATATTTCCACGGAGCCATCGCTCGTCCCCGAGGCAAGATATCGTCCGTCCGTTGAGAATGCAATTGAAAAGACAAGGCCGCCATAAGCTCGAAGGGTGCGCAGACGAGTGGCCTTATCCGCGTTCCATATCATTATCGTGCTGTTAGACCCCGAGGCGATATACCGCCTATCTGTTGAGAATGCGACCGAGAAAACCTTTTCACTATGGCCATCAAGCCTTTGTAAGTGGTAGCTAGTCGTCAACAGCCATGTTTTTACTGTTTGATCTCTTGATCCCGATACAATCCGCCGCCCATCCATTGAGAATGCGATAGAGTTTATGTGACTAGTATGGCCATCAAGTGTTTGTTGAAGGGAACCTGTTCCTGCATCCCATATTTCAATGGACCAGTCAGGTTTCCCTAAGGCAATATACTGCTGATCTGTTGAAACTGCGAGCGAGTAGACAGAGTCCCAGCAGCACTCAAACGTTTGAAGACAAGTCTCCGTCACCATATCCCATATCTTTATCTTGTCTTCGTATTCGTCGGAGAAAGCTGAGACTTGATACCGTCCATCTGTGGAGAATGTACCTGTACCTCCCGGATGTAAATCACTCTGATTTTCAAAGATTTGTAGACAAGTCCCCTTTGCCCAATCCCATTGCCTTTTCTCGTCATAGGACCTTGAGGTAATATACCGTCCTTCCTTTGAGAATGCAATTGCGCAGACATCATCTTCATGACCGTAAAGGGTTTGCTGAAGGGAACCCGTTATCGTATCCCATATTTTTATAGAGGAATCGCATCCTGCAGCAATATACCGTCCATCGGTCGAAAATGTAATAGAGCTCGAATCCCCAGGGTTTTGAAACGTTTGTCGAAGGGAACCTGTCATAGCATCCCATATCCTTACGGTCCAATCAGTTGATCCCGAGGCAATATACCGTCCATCCGTCGAGAATGCAACAGACCCTACTGTGTCTCCGTGGCCGTCGAGCGTTTGTAAGCAAGGATTCCAATCACGTTCCATGATAGGTTTCATCGTTATCCAGCGAATGTTTTGCTGAAATGCCTTTCGAATAATGCTTCCCTCTGGAGCAAAGACAAGCGCCGATGAGTAGAGCTGGAGGGGTGCCTGGTCAATTGTTGAGCGACAGTTGAGGATAAAACGCTTCGCATCATGAAGAAACCGGGAAGTTTCAGCACCATTATTAGGCTAAAGAGTTAATTTTAGCAAATACTGTTTTTTTTTTTTTTGGAGGTACTTACACTGATCAGGCTCTGCAGCTCGTCTATAAGTCCGATACTTTCCGATATTCGCCCAATGAGGCTCAGCGCTTCAAGCCAGTGGAGGAAGTGATGCTGAAGGAATCGGAGCACTTGGCGCTCGTCATCAAGACTGACTCTGCTTCCTTTCAAGTGAAACACCCAGTACAGGCAAGCGTACTGAACCTCGAACGGTAGGTAGCTATCGACCTTTCGGCTGTCGACGGCCTCTCGAAGTGTCCCAGGCATTCGTAGCCCACAGATGTCTTCTTTGAGAGTACCCTTGTTCATGAGAAGATCAAGACATCTAGTTGCTAGGGTCTCGTGGGTCTCCTTCTCATCAACCCAAAACTGATGCTTCTTGCGCTCATCTCCCAGGTAGTCCCGGAACGATTGGCGGAACAGTTTTACTGGAGCATTGGCATCGGACGGTATATCCAAGACTGAGTGGAGTAGATCTAGTTTATTGTCGATAGCTTCTTTATCGATTCCGAGGAGGCTAGATAGATTAGCCGTTGATAGTGGTGTGGCGAGAATGACGATAGAACCGACAACATGCCGAAATTCTCTTATCATAGTGACCTTGGCCTGCTCCGTCTGGTTGACGAGTAACTGACCTAAGACCGGGGAATACGTCATGTCAAGTTTGCCCATCTCCTCAGTTTGATACTCAAGAATCTTCTTGAGCTGCGTGTGCGGGGCGCCAAGCCTCCGGTCACTGATGAATCGGCAAGTGGTTGCAGCAAAAATAAATAGCGGAGCGGCCATGTCGACCAGTTTCCTGACCATCGTTTGACCGGGCCAATCTGAAGGGAGATGCCGCTCTGCCATAACCGAGTCATTGTAATCGATTCGGATCTGTTCTAGTCGGAACTTGAGGAATGTTGATATGTCATGTTCGATGATCGACTTGGGAATTACATGGAGGGCGAAATCTTGATACCTGCCATATATCTTCTTGAAGCCGAGGCGAATGTGAAGATCCGGCCTGCTGGTTATGAAAAACTTTAGAAAGACGGAAGTCAGGCTTGTAGCCCGCGAAAGGAGATGGATGAGTACCCTAACGTCCTCCTCCATATCACACTCATCGAGGGCGTCAACCACAACCACAATTATCTTGGCAGTCTTCACTTCCACCTCAACCTTTTTCAAAGGCTGTAAGACGAGTGCCTCAAATTGTTCTTGCAGAGGCTTGCTAGCGATAGAGCTGTCTGCTTCGATCGCCTTTCGAATATGTTGAAGTAAGCGAGGGTGCATGTGGGCTAGTTGGGCGGCGATAGTAGTGAAGAACCGTGCTGCTTTGCCACGGTCCCCTTCACCCCTCTTGAAAAAGAAGCTGGCTCCGAGTACTGCTTTGTTGTCGAGCTTCTCGGCCACAGTGCGGGATATGGTAGACTTCCCCGTGCCAGCCATGCCTTGGAGCCAGTATATGCATTTGCCGCAAGGGTTATCGACCCATTCATCAATTCGGCGGAGGAGGTCTACCCGAGTCCTGGGATGGCACAGCGTGTGCCTGTTGTCATGGGAGTCATACGCAGCGCCTTCAACGGGCCGCAGTTTAGCAAGGTCGATATCTTGTCCTAGTTGGCGAATATGCTCTGAGGCATCTTTTTGGTTTTCAGCCATAGCTTCATAGGATCAGTATATATCGACAGCGCTATTCTTTTCTGCCTTGGACTAACCTAATAGCATACTACCGATTTTGTTCTCGGTCTCAATCTTCTTAGGTTGGATCTCATGCAGGAGGTCTTTCGTATACGCTGCCGCCACCATGGCCGCGAAGCCTTGCCACTCCTTGTTCTTATGCGAATCAGCATAGTCACATATACCGCGTATAACCAGACATGGAAAGTGGCTCATCAGACCTGCTGCCTCCATCTCGAAGCAGAGGACGCCCTTTTCCGCCGCCAACTTGTCCCGCACAAGCGCATCCTTCATCAGTTGATTGGCACTAGCGATTAGTCCGTAGTGGATGGCTGGGTTGTCGTCTTCTTCATCCCGTTCGGTCCGGGCCAGTATATGGCATGGGTCATTGCCGCACACCACGCTACAGCTTTCAGGCGAGTTTGAAGGGTGTGTGATGTCGGATCGGTACAGTCTGTCGCTACTTGCAGGTGGGCGGCAGTACTTCTTTCGTTTGCTGATATTCTTCAATGCCATATCCACGTCGTCATTAAGCCTGTGGCCTTTCAATTCGTACCTAGCCTTGAGCCCACTAACCGCCGCCCGCAGAACACTTGGCGGTTGGTCTAAGAAGCCTGTTTCTTGGAAAGACTGATTCTGGATTGTCTTGCCAAAATCATATTGAAACACCCCGCCTTTCCCGCCGTTGGGGCTACTGACCACAATATCTCCGAGACGTATGTCACGGTTTGGACCTGGCGCACCACCGGCGATACCGACCATAAGTCCAATGCGAATATTCGGGAAGGTATGAAGCATATCTCTTGCTACAGTGGCAGCAACAGCTATACCATACTCCCCATCGGGGAAGACAGCAATCACAATATTATGATTTCCAATCCTACCCAAGGCATAATTATTATTATCGTTCTGGGCCACTTCTAGAGGGCCCTCGTGTTCTTCGTCAAGGAAAGCCTGGGCAGCGACAAACTCGGTAGTAAGCGCGCAGATCCAGCCAACTGTATAGCCCTGGGGGTTCGCCATGATTTGCGTGCGATATGATCCCGGGAGAAAGTAAGGCACCGATTTAAGAAAGATTGATTGACCATGCGATAAGCAATAGTTCTGAAACCAGAGACGTAGGAGTATAAAAAGGTAAACCAAGATAAAGCCGCAGATTTTTTGAATAAGCAGAAGAGCAGGCTCTCACCAGGCTGCATGTTTGAGGGGGTGGCGTAAATTAGACGCCTCTCTTCGTAGGCTGAGCATCTTCCACGCTGACTGGCGATAGGCGTCCATGCCAACGCCATAGCCTCTTTATTTAACGGCCAAATACGAGGGCTGAAGCCCAACCTGCAGGGGCTCCAGCACGAAAGCGGCGCACTCAATGTTGCTTCTTGCAATTAAGTTGACCTACCAGCATGCCATGATCATTGGTTTTGGGCAGCATGAGAGCCTTTATATGGTATGCATTCAGACGCATTACCGACGCATACATAAAGTAGCGATTAGTCGATATAGAAATCGATGCATAGGAATAGGTACTAAATAGTGGCGACCCATTAAGTAGTCAGCTGACTCTTGAGCCGCCATCTTTTTGGAGTGAAGGACACTCCATCTACAGTCAATATAGACTGCTCACACGAGCATCCTTCCATCAGCATTCTATCAGCATTCAATTAGAACTAGCTTTTACCATCAATTTGGACACCGCCCTTATTGAATGTCTCACCCAAAGCCCACTGTAGGCGACGGCATCATCGCTAACGAAGCATCACCACCTCCTCCCACTGATCCTCACGACGACACACAAGACAACCATGATTTCCACGTCGATAGCCCTTCGAGTTCTCCGACCAAGGGCCCTCCGGTCCCAGCACGTACATCGTCGATTCGGAACCAAGCATCCCGCCTTATTGTTTAGCTAATATCGAAGCTGACCAGAGTAATTATGTGTTACTAATTTTATTTCATTCGTATTTCAATGCCAGTTCATACTGCTACAAGTTATATCTCTAGGCTCCACCACTATATGCCGTCGTTATATTTACGACTTACACAGATCAACTCAGTGAGGGGAAAGTCAGCTCAGACTAACCCCCAACCAGCTAAAGCAAGCCAGTCAGCAGTTCGGAATTTCAAATCGCGGGGTCCATGAACCAATATCCAAAGAACCATATTAAGCATCCAAATTCCGACGTGTGTGCCGTCATCGGATTATGCATACCAGCATCAGTTGAGAATGCCACCACCAAGAGGTCCGAGAATCCCGGCCTGCGAACCATGCAGGCAATCCAAACTATCTTGCGATCATGCGAGACCAATCTGTGGTCGCTGTCATACCAGTCAAAAGGATGACAGTTGTGTGTATCGCAATCCACGATTCTCTCAAAAACGACGACGTGCTGCCTCAAGTCTCTCTAATCGCAGTGAGCTTTTGACACCGTAAGATAACTGGGCTATATGGATAATTGTGGATAGACACTAATATCACCCAGCGGGACGCCTGCAAGTGTTGCTGCTATCAGTCACCCATCGGCTTCCATTCTTGCCAGGACTAATTACCCGAACCCTGGCTATCTTGGCGCCTCAAGCCATGCTGCTATCTTCAGTCAATTATCTGAAGATGAGGCCCCGGTTAATGATCCGGGCCTCCTAGTAGATAACTCAACCCAATCGCACGCCCTGGAGTCACCTCTCGGGTTCGAGAGTGAGGTTCATGTTAGCAATGTAGCAGGGTGCATAGAAAACTTGTTGGAATCATTTTCTGCAGCTGCATTCAAGAATCTTGTTTCCTTCTGGCGAGCAACAGGGGCCAATCTCGCACTCGCTGGGCCTTTGATAGACCTTTGCCTCGATGCCCTAGACGATCTTCATTCGCTTTCGACTCAAGGCAGAACAGATCCTTACCTATCATATGTCAGGCTACTACTTCGAAATTCAAGTCGCCCACTACCTATGCAGTTCCCTCTCACTCTGGACGAATTTTGTTCGCAGTCTCTCGGCTCCAATGCCCGACTGGAGATCTTGGGACTCCTAATTTGTGCTGTTATTAGAGCATCATCGGAAATATATCCATTTCCGCCCCTCTACCTCGATGGCACTCGTCGACAAGAACTGCTGGCCCTCGCCATCAAACTGACCGATGCTGCAGTAGAAGCGATTTTGTCACTCGATACCCTCAACGACTTACAGCTAGTCTTTCAGTATGAAAACTTCATCTCTTATTCCTATGTCTTCGGAGTTCAATGTAAGTTCAATACCTGCTTATTAATAGATTCCCCCCTCATTGCTTATTTTACTGCTAGCATACTACTCGTACCGGAAGTTGGGCGATGTCATCACCTCGATCGCAACCCTTGGGTATCACGAGAAGTTGGGGGCCATGAATGATTTGCCCGAGTTTCTAGTAAAGATCCGCAGAACTGCCCTTGCTCGAACCTACTCGGCGGACAAGAACTGGTCGATATTTCTCGGCCGTCCTCCACGACTGGGCAAAAAGTTCTGCCATCTAAGTGCCATCTTAAGAGAGCCAGTTGGTACTGAACAGAGTTCAAACTCTTCCTTTAGTCATCGCCACAACATTTTGCACTGGCACAGCCACTCCGAAATGTCCGTTTGGGCCGAAACCCGCTGGACCGCGGCTTGTGCATCCCTAAAGGAAGAGATCCTTGACATCTTCAGTGAGGATACCAGAGAGAATGTGGATGAACGGGTTCGGTACGTGAGCTGTACATAAATGGTAATGAACTCTACAGTACTAATTCTTAACCCAAAGAGATCTTCAACAACGTGCTGAGCTGCAGTGGGCTGCACTACCACAAAGCTTTCGAATGGAGGGTAGCTTGAAGAGTTACAATAGAGGAGCCTGGGAACGAGACTTCCTTGTCAGTACAAGGCTTGGATACCTCCATGTCCTCTTTCTCCTTCGGCTTCTATGTCTAGGGTCACCAGCGAGCCCTGAGACGGCGTTTGTGACTATTTCTCAAGAGATTCTCTCATTAGTCGTTGAAGTCATTGTCCTCAGAAGCCAGCTAGTTTGTTCAACAGGGACGAGCTTTGAATGGAGGGTAAGCACGCTTTGCATAAAACTCGGAATTCTATTGCAACTCACGCACGTCATAGCTAGCGCATTACGGCCTTCCGGCGATAGGTATCATCATGATAGCGATGCTCAGACGACAAACACGTTACGATTCACTCCAAGATGCCCAGACCATACGTGATCTGGGGATTATTGTCACGGTAGTAGATCTCGGAACTATTGTCCGACCTATGGAGCCAAACTACGCACTCTTATCAAGGGCTATTGACACCATCAAGAAGTTCCTAGTGCGGTTCAATGCCCAGGACAGACAATCGGGCCTGGTTCAAGGCCTGAATGTTCCAGGAACGATAGAAGGGAGTCTTTGGGGTTTACAATGTCAACTGGAGCCTTGGGACTTTGAGATAGACTTTTGGGACAACTTGGCGGAGCACCCATCTATGTTTAGTCCTGAAATAGAAAAATCTCTATAACCAAGAGTTCATCAACTGACTCAAGGTTAAGGGCGATTGTGTTATTTCAACTTTCAGGGTTCGATGCCTCTTTTGTCCCCGAACTTCATTATTTATATCTCGATACGGCCATTTCAGTCCTACACACAAATCATGATAATTACACCTACTTGGAGCCATGTTTACTTGAGTAGTGGGGAGGTTACCGAGATGGCAGCCAATAAGAGTATGTGTTGCTAATCGGAAACAAAAGTGGCCACCGATTCTATGCCAAGAGACTTCGCCGACTAACCCTCCACGTCTTTCTGCGCGGGTCCACTGGATGAATTTTTGGTAGTTGCGATCAGGGCAACTTGATGGAGCCCATAATGTCAAGGGGAATAATTTCTGTTTGGGAGTTGGATGTGGAAAGCGACAGAGTCCTTGGAGGGTTATATAATTGATCGATTGACTAAAGACAAGGTGAAATAGCTGTATTAGTACTGAATCTTCCCGACCACCTCAAATTAAGAAACTTGAACAACTGCAAAATATCTGCCCGAGGAGAACCCTTCTCCTCATCCCCTCATTACAACCACGTAATATGGAGTCATAAACATGGGTCCCTCCCGCGGGATTAGCTCGGCGCGACGGATATAAGCCTCGGAATAAAAATACAGGAGCCTCTTTTCCCGCGGGTAGCTACTCTTGGCAAGCCAAGCCTCCAGAGCCCCATCAGCCAAGATGTTGCTCAAGCTTAAGTTTAACCTTTTTTTTTCTATTCCCTGGTACTCCAGGCAGCCGTTATTGCATTCCAGTGCCGATCTTCCGGCAAATACGCTCTTGGCTGATCAGACCAGACATATTACGGAGGTTTTGTAACGGGTACTTTTCCCTTGGCACGGGAAAAGTCGGCCACGGGAACGTTCGCTCTTCTCTCCATGGTCCAACGGTTATTGCGTGACTGGGATACCGGGGTAAACTGATTGCTTGGCGTGTTTGGGAACTTGAGAAATAGAGTTTCTTTGCTTTAATTGAAAATTAGCAGACAGAATAAGGATAGTTTCCGAGCGTAATGGAGGCATATGATCGTTAAGACAATGCTGTATTGGGGTTAGAGACTCAGCTGGTCCAGACCAGGCCATTAAAAATAACCCGATATTGAGGGGTCTCGACTTGAGCCTCACACTTAACCGCATTTAACAACATATATATTGTCGCAAAGTCTCGTGGCGGATTTAACAGTAAAGGAACATATTAGTAGCAGTTAAACTGATGACACCGAACTATTTGTTCAATATCTGGGGCCCCGCGTGTTTCTCGCTCGGTAAGAGATGTCTACCCCACGCTAGAGGACTCCAAACTCCAGTTTTAACAAGATGATATTCATCCCCCGGACTCTTGGCTCAGCTCCAAGTGAACTTTGCTTCCCCAGCCAAGAAAAAAACATTGGAGCGATGCGGGGTTTTCGTTCCAGCACCGATTTTCTCGTGCCTGTCTGTTATCTATAAAACTTGCTTTCCACTTGCTTTGTTTTCGACCATTCTGTCCTGTCTTTCTTACCCCCGACTTGATTGAACTTGCAGGTCTGCACTTCTCTGGCATTCTACGTGTCAAATCTTTTGGACTCCCCCTTTTCTTACCCAGAACACATCTTGAACGAGATATGGCCCCCAATGAGAAACCCAACGATGCACCTCAAGACATCCAGCCTCCAGCAACTCAGGTCAATCCACCTCTCTCTGAAGAGAAGAAGGACGTAAAGGACCTTGACACCGCTTCTGCCATTGAGAAAGAAATCGCTCTGGTCGAAGATGGATTTCTCAAAAATGACGGCCGTCTCCCCAGCCCCGAAGAGCAGATCGACGCCCTTGGCATCCCCCACTGGCGCGACCTTGAAAAGAAGATTGTCCGTCGCCTCGACATGACTCTCATGCCTTGTGTTTGGTGTCTTTATTTCTTCAACTACCTTGATAGAGCGTCTATTGGACAAGCCAGATTGAGTTCCTTTGACAAGGATCTGAATTTGACTGGGACCAACTTTTCGTCTGCTGTTTCTATTCTTTCTCTCGGATATGTCCTCGGCCAGCTTCCTAGCAATATGTTGATCACTAAGATCCGGCCCAGTCTTTATCTCTGTCTCATGGCTATTGTCTGGTCCGGTGTTAGTGTTGCAACAGTCGGAGTTACATCCTACCCTGGATTGATGGGTGTAAGATTCGCTCTTGGTCTTGTTGAAGCACCGCTTCTTCCTGGCGCTGTCTACCTTCTCGGCTGTTGGTAATTATCTCTTCCTATCTCGTCTCTTCACAAGCTAACACCATATAGGTACACAAGAAAAGAATTGGCCTTGCGAGTGGCTATTCTATACTCGGCACAGACCATAGCTTTCTGCTCTGCCGGTCTAATCGCTGCAGCTACTTATGCTACCTTGGAGCGAGCGCACGGCCTTGCTGGCTGGCAGTGGCTGTTCATCATCCTCGCCACCGCTGGTGCTGGTTCTGCTATGATCTGCCTCTGGTTCATTCCCGACTATCCTCACTCTACATCCGGCAGCGCCATGTGGACTATGACCGAGGACATGCGCAAGGTTGCTGCGGCTCGTGTGTTGGCTGATAGACCCTCAACCTCAGAGGCCAAGACTGGTGCCTGGGAAGGGTTGAAGCTTGCTGTTCGTGACCCCAAGCTGTACATCCTTACTCTCATGAACATCACCATCTCGGCTGCTTATGGATTCTCCAACTTCTATCCTTCCATTGTCCGAGGTCTGGCTGCGGATTGGGGATACAGCCCAGTCATTGCGCTTGTACTTACAGCGCCACCTTACATCTTTGCTGCCATCGGATCGTACGTAAACGCATGGCACTCTGACAAGGTCAAGGAACGAGGTCTGCACTATGCCATCCCTGTTGCGGTAGCTTGTCTTGGATTCATTGTTTGTCTGGCAACAACCAATCCTCAGGCTCGCTATGGAGCTTCATTCATCTATGTCGGCGGCATGTATATCGCAAACCCTCTTATCATGGGCTATGTGAGCGGTGCTCTTGCAAAGACTCCCGAGAAGCGAGCCGCTTCCGTTGCGCTATGTAATCTTCTGTCTCAAATCGGTATGTTTGATCTACGCCCATATTTTTCTCGTCATTACTAACAAGATGTAATAGGAAACTTCACTGCTCCTTTCATGTTTGTTGCAAAGGAGGAGCCTAGATACATCAGCGCCTTTATTGGTATGATGGCCTTTGGTCTGACATCCAGCGCCTGCGCTGTCGTCATGAAGATCTGGCTCAGTCGCTCTAACAAGCGATTACTGCGTGAAGCGCAGCGGGATGGCACTGCCTACCAGCCATACGTGACATAAGGCCCCAGCGGCCATTTCACATATACAGACTCCAACCATATACGATTTCTAAAATCGAGCTGGTTATATGGAAGCTGTCTAAGGGCATATTGAAGGTTGATTGAAAGACGTATCCACTATCATGGAATATGAGTAGTACATACAATCTTGAGCTGTTATAAAGCATAGTTGAGAAAACAATGAACATTACCCTTCATGTTGACCGGCCAATCCTGAATGAAGCCTTGTCCAATGTCGTGTGAAGATTTACTAACATTGCTTTGAATCCATATCTCAATATATTTAATGAGGTTACACATCAAGGTCCACAGTGGCACACCAATCTTATGATGGAGGCGCAAGCTGCTCGGAGCAGTCACACCATCACTCACATCTCAGACCAGGGTTTATGAATCTCCCTTAGCCTCATAAAAGGTTGCTCCAGTAGGACTTTTAGTTCCCTAAAAACATTGTATTTTGTGATAAGTAGTAGGTCCTACTATCTAAATAGGGTGAAACCAGAATTTGTTGACTTATTCAGGCTCCCGATTCAGGCTTGTGACCGTATACATAGCGTACCAAGAAATAGGCATGAATGCTTCGGTTACGAAGAGCCTTGCGTATTCCCATGAGAAATAGTTGGTATTCATCCTTCGGCCAGTGCAGGACATTGTTCCATAACATCAGAGTGTAGCCTTGAAAATGCATGAGCGTGCGACGAGATGGCGTGAAGAGATTTGACTGACCTTCGATGTCATTTTCCATCGTAAGCTGAACGAACCGACCAACCTCTGCGAGCTTTGGGTCTTTAGGCCAACCCCCTACCGGAATCTAATTTGGAAGTCAAGAAGGTCAGTATCAAGACCCAACTACCGAGCTTTCCTCATCACATCTAGCAGATCAAACACGCACCTTGTAGTCCACTGTCTTGATATCCACAAACCCTGCTTCCTCCATTCCTTTAGGCTGCAACTCCCGTACAAAGAAGGGCCGACCAATCGCCTCACCACCTTCTTCATATAACTTGTTACACGTTTGGTAGAACTCTTCCTTTTCAGCAGTTCCATCGTCGCTCAGTAGATGGATATCGGCTTCAACAGATTCAACCCATCCCCCAGGCGTGCAGACGCGATATGCTTGCTTATATAAAGCAGTCCAATCCTGAATAGCCCCGAAAAGATAACGCATATGGATGAAGTCAAAGGAATTATCCTTCCAGGTCCATGTTTCGGTGGCGTCGTCTATTTCGAAACGGACATTTGGTGGAACCCACTTGGGTTGTGTTGGCGAGAGGTCAGTGGCTGTTACCTCTGCCTGGGGAAATTCGTCGGCAAAGTCTCTGTGATTACATGAGCATGCTGTTTATAGTTGGTCTTGCGATTGTCATACATGGCCCAGATTCCTTGCTCACTAGTTAGCAATGGATATCCCTTCTGGTGTTTCAAACTTACCGCTTCCTGTTCCAATATCAAGTGCGTTCTGGTAGAAGTTTATTATTCAGTGTTTGAGAAATCTGGAACTCTCTAATACATACCTGTATATTGTCTTTGATAGGAGCGAGATACAACCGGCCGTCAAGTAATAGTGTTAGGTAGTGGTGACTGGGAACGTACGTGTTAGTACGTAGCATTAAGAACTTGATACTTCGTGCATACGTAATATCAACCGACTCTAATTGTTGCTCATCGTTAGGAAAAGCATAGTCTGCTACAAATTTGTCGCTGTGGAATGTTCGTCCTTGAACACTCCTATAGTGAAGAATGCTCGAAGAAACGGAGGCCGTCGAACTGTCCCTGAAAGGTGCTATCAATAACCGTTGTCCGATATAAAAATGCAATAACATACACGTCCGTCCCCAGTGATGAGTCGCCGTCATCTAGAAATTCCTTGAGGCATGTTAGCAAAACAACTCAAGATAGATGTCACATAGTGGCTCACATCTCCCTCAGCAGGAATAAGTTGGGTTGTTGGAGACGGTGTCGACTTCGGCCCCGAGGCCGGGGACGATACCTTTGCTGGCGACCTAGTTTTGGGAGACGACATGGTGAACTAATTTAGTATGGTATAGGATTGAGGCAATTGTGAGGTTGTGCAAATCAAAATCACTGAGCCAGTGCGTGATAAAAAGAAAGAGGGGAATCCTGGTCTCGCTAAGGATCATCATGTTGGCTATTGCATCATAATGGGCTGAGTAATAGCTTTGTATTATCATATCATGGTATCTGCGAGTTTTATCCGGATCTGTTGGTTGTCTGTTGGTTGGGTGGGCATTACCAAAAAGGGGAGCTGGTTATAGCCGATGTTGCAATGAGGTCCATAGTGAGACTCTCGCCCTATAAGACTGGCAGCTTAGTGAATAAACTTGTAGACTACACGTCTGAAATTATATGTGCGCAAAAATAGAAATGGAAGAAGTCTTTAGATAGTGGGATATAATATCAGGAATAGAAAAGTCGACTAGGATGACTTATTTGACAGCCGACTGGCCATCACATTCAACGCACTCCCAGCCTTAAAGTACTCGATTTGTTCGAGCGTCAAGGTATGCTTGACTTCTGTAGTCCAAACCTCCCCCTCCTTGGTTGTAATCTTCAGTTGAAGATTTCTTCCGGGTGCCAGTTCCGAGAGTCCCATGATGCTAATGCGATCAGTACCCTTAATCTTGTCATAGGCAGCATCATCAGCAAACGTAAGTGCCAACATTCCTTGCTTCTTAAGATTTGCCTCATGAATCCGCGCAAACGATCTTGCAATAATAGCAACTCCACCCAGATACCGCGGTTGGAGAGCTGCATGTTCACGCGAAGAGCCTTCGCCGTAATTATGATCTGCTACAACAACCCAAGGAAGTCCTCGCCGTTGATAATCTCTGGCTGTGTCTGGAACACCACCGTATTCTCCGGTAATCTGGTTTTCTACCTTGTTGGCTTCGTTATTCTCGGAATTGATAGCTCCGATTAGGGTGTTGTTGGAGATATTCTCGAGATGTCCACGGAAACGCATCCATGGGCCTGCTGTAGTAATGTGGTCTGTCGTGCATTTGCCTACAGTCTTGATGAGGATAGGGCAATCCATAAAGTCTTCCCCAGACCAAGGCTTGAATGGCGTTAGTCGTTGCAGCCGCTGAGAATCCGGTGATATTTGGACAGTCACAGATTTTCGAACGTGAGGATCTTCTGGGGGTGCATCGTAGACGTGGTCGGTGTTTTCATATGCGCCTTGGGGAAGAGAATCACCGCTGGGGGGCTGGAAATGGAACTTCTCTCCAGACTCAGTGGTAAGACTGTCTGTCAGTGGGTTGAAGCCCAGATCGTCAGAGAAGATCTTGGCCATGACCATGTCGGGCGAAGAAAGGAATGCGTGGGTAGCAGGATTTCCATCAAGACGTCCAGTAAAGTTTCTATTATATGATGCAAGAATAGAATTCGGTGTTCCCTATTCTTGCGTGAGCAAATTATATTGGCGATGCATTAGGCGAGAGAATGTACCTTTTTCATGTCGGTTCTATCCCATGCACCGCAGCACGGCCCACAAGCATTAGAAAGGATCTTACTTCCGAGACTCTCAAATACATTAATCACGCCGTCACGTTTGAGTGTCTGGTTGGTCTTTTCACTTCCTGGAGAAAGAAGCAATGGCATCTTGGGCTTTAAGCCGGCATCGAGAGCTTGGCGTGCCAGATGTGCAGCACGAGATAAATCCTCATACGAAGAGTTTGTACATGAGCCGATGAGTCCAGCGGTGAGCTTTTCCGGCCACTGGTTCTTCTGAACAGCACCGGCCATTTGAGATATTGGCGTCGAGAGGTCTGGTGTGAATGGCCCATTGATACGAGGCTCCAGGCTTGACAGGTCAATTTCGATAACACGGTCGTATTCTGCATTTTCGTCGGCCTTGAGCTCGTGCTTAGCGATTTGAAGAGCTTCGGCTAGCTCTGGTCGTTGAGTGGCGCGCAAATAGGCAGACATAGCTTCAGAATAGGGAAAGATAGACGTTGTCGCCCCTGTCTCGGCACCCATGTTTGTGATGGAAGCCATGCCTGTAGCTGATAGCGTTTCGGTTCCTGGGCCGAAGTATTCGATAATGTTTCCAGTGCCGCCCTTGACTCCAAGAATGCCTGCAACTGCGCTAATTACATCTTGATCTGTTAGTATTGGTTTCACATACAGAACATGACAGCGTACCTTTTGGACTGGCCCAGCCGCTCAATTGTCCCGTAAGTTTGACGCCAATAATCTTGGGGGCCGTGATCTCAAAAGGAAGCCCTGACATTACATCCACTGCATCTGCACCGCCAACACCCACTGCAATCATTCCCATACCTCCAGCATTGGGAGTATGAGAGTCGGTGCCAATCAACATGCCACCAGGAAAGGCATAATTCTCTAGCACAATTTGATGAATAATTCCCGCATTTGGCTTCCAGAATCCCATGTTATAGCGTTGGCAGGCACTTGACATAAACTCATATACTTCGCCATGGCTCTCTAATGCCCCTTCGATGTCTTGTTCTCTACCATCTCGACCAACAATGAGATGATCACAATGAACCGTGGTAGGAACGGCTGTCTTGTCGAGTCCCGCAGTCATGAACTGGATAATTGCCATTTGCGCCGTGGCATCTTGACAGGCGATTCTCCGAGGCTTCAGCTTCAATTGGGTTGAACCTCGAACTACCTTGTCGTCTTGTTCTCCATCAAGGTGTGAAAGGAGAACTTTCTCGGCATAAGTTAGAGGGCGGTCAAGGCTAAGTGAGATGTCAACAACAACGCAATACCAGAGTGAGTAATCATCCTCACATCTTTCGCAGGTGGGGTAGTGTGTTCAAGAACCCAACATAGTCAACGCTGTGATCTGTCTCAAATCGACTCAATGGAGCTTGTCCCCTGACCCTAGACACAGTGGCCAAAGACCGAACGGCAGAGCGTGCCTGTACGGCACGTCTGGCCCTAAACATCGTCCTTTTGATGAGAGGTGACCAGTTGGAAGATTTTGCTGGTTGGGTTCGTACAGACGAGGCTGGTGATATCGACGGTCTCACAGCCAGTCGCGTGAATGGAATTGAAAATCAACAATTTTGGGGCACGCGGGGAAGTGGAGCGCCTCTTCCATTTGTTAGCGTTCGATCGCGGAACAATTCCTCGAATAAGTCCGAAATCTCCGAATCAACAGCCATTATCTCGGCCCGGAGCCTTCACCAGGAATAACCAAGGCTTGGGTAAAGGGCAGAATCATCTATTAAAATTTACAGAGCCTTAAGATAGGAAACAATAGATTAATAGTTCCTATTGAGAAGCCATGCCAGTGCCTCTTTTGAATCGGCATCACGAGATTGGCTGAAGGCTAAACTTTAAGGTAAGAATAAAGCCCAACTAACAAATATAAAGCGAAGAACGAGATAAGGGTAGTTGCGTTTATAGAAGGGACCAGCCTATCAGAGTAAGCAAAACTGCTGATTAGTGTCTTTGAAAAGTTGCGACTAATGATAACAGAGGGCCTTCATGCGGAAATGCAATTGTTAGCTCCTATTCAGCATATTTTCCGAAACTCAATTTTGACGACTTCAGAACGACTTATCTTGTGAGATCAAGTCCTAGCCACACTCCGCTTGCTAGAATTCGTTGATTTGGTATGTGTTCAAAATTCCGATAAATACGTTGAATGATCCAGGCTTTTGGAGGGGCTATTATTTATGTACTTCTTTCTCAGCATCTTCTCACGCGCCGGTTTTCTGTCTTCAAAGTGTGATATGAGAACCAGGATAATTGATAGAACCGGGATAAAAATCCTACTACCTATCAATATCCTGAAATACTGCTTGGCTTTCGTCATAATAAATACCTCGACAACAATTACTCAACCCGGAGCATTTCTCCGCGGTTTGGCTAGTCCACTATAAAGCATTCCCAACAGTTCAAGAATCATGTCAACATGCTCTGATAACTCGTCCAGCGAATGTGGATATATCACATTGCTTTTCCGTATCCATCCACACCTAATTCCAAGTCTCATTGGTAGGGCGACAATATGCAGCCCAATGGGTATAGCTTCCCCTCATTGGTGACCTCACGAGGCATAAAAACAAGGCCTTTTGAAACAAAAATAGTCACAAGTGCATAATCACACACATATTGCTAGCATGACCAAGTTTCTAATACTACCTGCCTTATCAGTGATGCAGTCAAATAGCATGGAATGATGATCAGCTATTAAAGCGGAACAGCCTTCGCTCTAATATCACCGTTTGCTAGGTATGCACAGATGAATATGTTTGTAGCTGCATCTCACCTTAACACTTCCATCATGAAGACTCTTTTTGTGAACTTGTTGATCCTTTCACTCGGCCCATTTGTAAGGGCTCAAGATGACGCTTCATATCTAATTCGAATGGCGGACACCATGATTGCCCAGGGTGTTTCGCCAGACCTCGGGTACCAGGATGCTGTGCTATACCTGGGATTTGAGAAAGCTTATGAGCTTTCGAGCGATGAGAAGTATCTCGACTGGTACATCGGACAAATTGCAGGCCCTGTTGTTCAACCCAACGGAACCATCAAAGGCCTGAACACTTCACGGTACATTCTTGATGAGTACCGAATGGGACACAATTATTTGTATCTCTACAACCAGACTGGAGAGGAAAAGTACAAGACTGCTGCCGACATAGTCAGACGCATGTTGGATAAGTACCCACGAGGTCGAGCTGGTGGTTTTTGGTAAGCTCGACAGGCCACGGAATATTCCCTAGCATCTAACGTAGCATTATACAGGCACCAGCAATTCTTTCGAAACCAGATGTGGTTAGATGGAATCTACATGGCAGATTCATTCTATGCTAGGTGGACGTCCCTTTATGACTCTGACAATACTACAGCATGGGACGATATCCTTCTTCAGTACGAACTAATCCATGAAAACACAGTCAACGAAACAACAGGTCTTCATGTACACGGATGGGTTGACGGCAGAGCATCTTGGGCCGATCCAGAAACTGGCCGAGCTCCTAATGTCTGGGGTCGCGCCCTTGGCTGGTATTTCATGTCTCTCGTCGAAGTCTTGCAATACTTCCCGACGACGCATCCCGGTTATGAGCAGCTATCCAGATATCTTGAATCCGTTGCACAAAGCCTAAAGGAATCCCGGGATCCTGACCAAGGCAGCTGGTGGCAGGTGATGAACGAACCTTACCCCGGCCGTAAAGGGAACTATATGGAGAGTAGTGGTTCCTCTATGTTCACTTGGGGTTTACTTAAAGCCGTCAACCTGGGTTTTCTTGACAGTGACGAATACCTTGATACAGCAAGAGACGCTTTTATGAGCTTGATCAACAACTTCGTCGACGAGAGCGATGATGAGCGGTTGGTCCTGAATAGCACAGTCGCTGAGTGTGGATTGCTCAATTCCAACGTGACCTTTGAAGTAAGTATAGTCTCAAAATAAAAGCAGTTTACTGACAAGTTAGTACTATATTGCCCAGCGAAAGCTGAAGAATGGGCAGAACGGCGTAGGGCCGTTTATGCTTGCTGCTTATGAGTGGGAATCCTGGGCAAAGGACGTATAAGACTTAGACTTTATGCGCAATTAGCAGCAGTGGGAGAAGAGTATTCCGAAGAACACTTGACAGGTAAATTGAGGCTACTATGTACATGGTACCTGAAGAACAGTATTTAACTTCCAAGTTGCTATCATCATTCTCTTTGATAGCTCGATCATTTGTTCTCAAACTGCGTGACACGCACAGATCCACCAAGCTTCTTGGTAGCATAGTTGAAGATACCATAGCGGTTACCAGGGAAGAACTGCCAATCGGTATGAAGCTTGAAACTAGACCCAAGGCTAGTGAAGCTCGATCCATTCTCACTGTAACTGAACGTAGCTGTACCAGGAGAGCCAGGACGGATATCAGCATTGAGACGAAGATAGACCTTACGGAAAGAGATGTTATCTTTCCTTGCTGCGACAGTGCCTGTAGACTTGGTGCTCCAATCACTGTTCATAGAGACGTCGGTGACCATGATGACACTCCATTTATCGCCTTCGCGTTCAATTCCAATCCAAGCAGACTGGTCGCGAAGAACTGCAAGTCCAACGCGATCTCCATCGGCCATGTTGGAGAAGTCCACAAGGACCGTGCCAGTACCTTGTGGACCGCGGATGCGATGAGTCAATGTGTTGCGAGCTTGATACAAATCCTTTGTCACAGTGACAGTGCGCAGGGTCAAACCGTTGTTGACGGTGAAGCCCTTGGTATCGGGATTATGGTTCCATTCCCAATCTTGCCTAAGGCTGGAGCCAGAGAAGGTATCAGTGCCGATGGGGCTGGACACTGGGTGAGGAGAGAGTGGGTAGTTATAGTCGCCCCATTGGCCATTGACTAATTGGATAGTAGGCCATCCATCGCTGCCCCAAGTAATAGGTGCGAGCACTGGGCATCTACCACCAGGGTACATGTCTGCGAATGCCATGTAGTACCAGTCACCCTTTGGCGTGTCAACAAGACTTCCTTGATGAGGTGCTCCAGCTCTCGGAACAGCGCTCAGACGAATGTTATCCGCAATAAGCTTAAGTGTATAGGTGCCGAAAGGTCCATTGGTTGACTTGGCGATGTATTGTCCAGTCGCAGGTCTGGTGAGGAAGATGTAGTAGTTGTTGTCTCTTCGATACATGCGCGATCCTTCAAGTGTCAGACCACTGGGCCTCAGCACGGTCTGTTCCCTGACTTCCGACTTGAGGTCCTTGGCAAGTTGCGCAACGTGAAGATCACCTCGACCGTAAGCCACGTAGGGGGTGTCGTCTTTATCGAAGTACAACCCAGCGTCGTAGTAGCATTTGTTGATCGTTCCAATTTGAGACCATGGGCCCGTTGGGCTTGCAGCACTGTAGACATAGGTCTTGGAAAACTCAATACAAGCAACGAAGTAAAAACGGTTATCACTCTGTCGATAGCGCAGAGAAGAAGCCCAGATGCCCTTGACGTAGGCTCGCTGCCCGTTCTCAAGGCTGTATTTAGGGGACCAATCCAGAACAGGGACGGAATGGCCAATATGCTCCCAGTTGACAAGATCATAAGATCTGAGGACAGGAGCACCGGGGGAGTAGTGGAATGTTGAAGCAGTCATGTAGAACGAGTCTCCAGCCCGGGTGACTTCATTGTCGGGGAGATCTTCCCAGACAACGGGGTTGGTAAACTTCTGTGCCATAGTAATGGCAGCAGAACAGAGAAGACCCAAGATGGCACGCATCTTGGCTTGCGATCACAAGAATGACGATGATGCAGTTGAAGAGTATCTACCTCGCACAAAAGGGCACATCTCCAGTCAGGCCTTGTTTATAAGGGAAAACACCTAGCAGTGTCTGTGGTCACGGAAAAATGCTTATTGGTGCGTTTATATAGACAAGGATCAGCGAAATATCAGCCGAGACTTCTCGTGAAGACAGGGGTACCCCGCATGATTTCTCCAGGATAAAGGGATTCACCCCAAGACTAAGATGGGAAAGCTGCTCGTAGTGCGCTTCAACCTATTTATTTGGTGCTTCCCGAGCATGACAATGATTAAAGGACCAAAGCCCTCATCCGAACTACAAGCGTGTCACATCAAAACATCAGGCTAAACTGTTTCAAAAACACAAGTGGATCGCTTAACGGATGATCGGCATTTACATCATTCGGCATTTCCAGGTGTCATCTCATTCCCATTCTCAGTGGGCGGAGTGGCTCTTCCGATGTCCCAGATTGACAAGGTTGCAGCACGCTAAATCGACTATGGATGTTTCACCAATTCTCTTCATCTTCCGTCATGGCTACGAATGGAGCCAACCTTTAGGGATGGGAGGGATAACTCCGCCCGTATCCGTGCCAATTGGGGTGTCTACCTCAGCTGTTAAAGCTTGCTAATCCCATCGTGATTGGCTCTTTGAGCAAGGAATTTACCGTCGAAGAGCGAGATCAAGATGCGCACAAATAACGTCTTGCCACAATATGGAACAAGGTTTCATTGTCAGTACCTGATAACTATGCGGTCAAATAGTCTCTTAGATACTACTCCAACTCTCGTATATTTGCTGCAGGTTTCATGAGGGGGCGATACCCTGTTGTCCAAATTACAATCCTGTCATATGAGACCATTGGCCCCTTAGCTCCGAGATAGACTGCCTGAAGTTATGACTATTTAAGATCCATATTCAGCGTCCTGAACATTATTATCTGGCAATTAATTCCCCGAATTAAGCCAAGCCCCTGCTAAAGCGATCATTACACCAACCCCTTTGCTCACAACCGTCTTGAGTTAATCACGAAGATGGCTTCCAAAACATGGTTGGCGACACAGGCGCTGCTCTTCCTTGGTACACTGCTGGGTGGTTCTGGCGTCGCCAGAGCTGACAATCCAGTTGTGCAGGATATCTTCACAGCAGACCCTGCACCAATCGTCCACAACGGCCGTGTCTATCTTTTCACCGGCCACGACGAAGATGGCTCCACGACTTACAACATGAAAGACTGGCGTCTGTTCTCCTCAGCAGATATGGTCAATTGGCAACATCACCCAGTTCCCATGAGCCTCAGTACCTTCAGCTGGGCTAATGCCAATGCCTGGGCCGGACAAGTCGCTTCTCGTAATGGAAAGTTCTATTTCTACGTCCCGGTGCGCAACCGCAAGACGGGCGGGATGGCTATTGGTGTTGGCGTCAGCAATAATATTGCTGGACCATACACCGATGCTATTGGCGGCCCGTTGGTTGAGAATAATGAGATCGATCCGACTGTGTTTATCGACGACAACGGTCAGGCTTACCTATACTGGGGCAACCCTGGACTGTTCTATATCAAACTCAACCAAGACATGACCTCATACAGTGGCGGCATCAACAAGGTCGACCTGACCACCGCTGGGTTTGGTAGTCGCCCCAACAACGCCAAACGCCCTACTACCTTCGAAGAAGGTCCTTGGCTGTACAAGAGAGGCAGCCTCTACTACATGATTTACGCAGCGAACTGCTGTTCTGAGGACATTCGATACTCAACTGGACCTAGTGCTACTGGTCCGTGGACATATCGTGGTGTGCTTATGGCACATGAAGGTAGAAGCTTCACTAACCACCCTGGAATCATCGATTTTGAGAACAAGTCTTATTTCTTCTACCACAATGGTGCTCTTCCTGGTGGCAGTGGCTATCAACGCTCCGTCTCTATCGAGAGCTTTAACTATGGCTCCAATGGTCTGATTCCTACCATCAAAATGACTTCGCAAGGTCCAACACAGGTCAAATCCCTGAACCCATATGTTCAACAAGAGGCTGAGACCATTGCCTGGTCTGAGGGTATCAAGACCGAGACTTGCAGCGAGGGAGGTCTCAATGTTGCTTTCATTAACAATGGCGACTATATCAAGGTCAAGGGCGTCGACTTTGGCAGCAACGGGGCCAAGTCTTTCAACGCTCGCGTTGCTTCTGCCAACAGTGGTGGTAAGATTGAGCTTCGACTTGGTAGCAAGACAGGCAAGCTTGTTGGTACCTGCACGGTATCTTCTACTGGTGGCTGGCAGACTTGGAAAACAGTTGAATGCCCAGTCAGTGGCGCTACGGGCGCCAATGATTTGTTCCTTGTTTTTACTGGTAGTGGCTCTGGTGAATTGTTTAACTTTAACTGGTGGCAGTTTAAATGAAAAACCTGAGGGTAATGTTATACATAGTTGGTTGACATCAAGACTTAAATTGAATGGATCTCCTCCAATCTACCTAAAAAGACTTACTTTTACTTTATTGTTGTAGTCAATATTGTTTTCTCAAGTCTCACTATTCATATGTACAGGGTAAGTGAATTAGGAACTTGGACATTTCGTAGCCTCCTTGCAGGGGTCATCAACTAACAGGGGCACGTTTTTCATTATTAGTGCGGCGGACCTGTGATTGGTCAAAGCACAGCCTCAAATTTCGAAGGTTACATTTTGTTCAACGAAGTCCGTCGGACACGGACTAAAACACCATTTTTACCGTATATATATCTAGGTGAATTTAATATTTTTAACTTATTCTCCTATCTCTAACAAGACATCAAGAAACGCCAATTTCTATCGCCAGCCATTATTTATCGGCCAACTCAACCTTTTCATATTCTAAATAACCCAACCAAAGCATTTCGATCTTGTTAACTCGCGGTGCAGTTTCGAATATCTAACTCAATGGCTTTAATGCGTTGTATAAACACTAGTACATTCGAACTCCATACCAGTACTCAAATTGACTTCAAAGAAAAAGGCTACGCCATCTTATCTCATCGATGGGGATCAGACGAGATCTTATTCGCCCAAATTGGACAATTTGCTCAAGAACTGAGGGACACCAAAGGCCGTCATGTCTTGCCACAACTTGACAAGATCCTAGGCGCTTGCATCACAGCTCGCAAGCATGGTCTCCAGTGGATATGGATCGACAACTGCTGTATCAACAAGTCCGAGAGTAGCGAGCTATCTGAATCTATCAATTCCATGTTCAAATGGTATAGAGAGGCAGTGCTTTGCTTGACATATCTCTCCGACGTCCGCAAGAGTTGGGACGCCAAGGTAGGCTCCCCAGTCTTCCAAAGTTTTGAGACTGGTGAAATGTCTAAGTGGTTTACGCGTGGATGGACATTGCAAGAGCTTCTCGCACCCGGCGAGTTGTACTTCTATGATACGGACTGGAACTTTCTTGGGTCCAAGAGAGACTTAGCAGAAGCTATCGAGGACGTCACCGGCATTGCAGAATATTATCTCACCGGTGAAAAAGATTTCAGGATCGCCTGTATAGCCGCTAAAATGAGCTGGGCTGCGCGTCGCGAAACGACAAAAGAGGAGGACACGGCATACAGCCTATTTGGCATTTTTAATCTCAACCTGCCTGTTCAATATGGAGAAGGGAAAGGTGCCTTCCTGAGGCTCCAGGACGCTCTGATAGCCAAGAATGACGAGTCTCTCTTCGCCTGGAAGATGCCCCCTGATGGTCCAGGGTCTGCGTGCCAGATCATACCTGACAGTATGGTAGACCTGGGCCCAGATGAATGGGGTCTTCTGGCTCCATCGCCGAAGTGGTACGAGCACTGCGGAAAGATGACGATACAACACAAGAAGGCGGTTATGAGACAACGAGGAGGATTTACAAGAACACCGCAGGGCATCAGCGGCCCAATATCCAAACGGAATCATTATGTCACTGCAGTACTGACTGGGTTGACTGTCGTGGGAGCAATTCCGTTCCAGATATGGCTGGCTGTGAGACAGAGGACAACCCTGAAATACACACTCAACTGTTGGGAACCAAATGAGGCTGGGGCTATGAGAGCGGTGCGACTACATCTGCGACCTGTCAGGAAGGATCCCCCAATGTGGATCAGGACTGCTAGTCAAAGCTATGATTTAGTCAAAGAAGCGCCCTCTACTGATTATTCGGCAGTCGGCACAGTCTGGCAACCTCAAGTGTATCAATAGTTGTATTTTAAGAACTGTATAGATAAACATTCTAACTATATCTGAATTAACCCATATTTTACGAATGCAGATGTGCTGATCACATCAGCTGACTTCTAGTAACTTGAAGATACATTCACAGTCTTGGGACTCTTCCATAGCCACGTAAGGTATACTATCTAATCCATATACTACCTGACGTTCAAAGGAACTACACCTTTTAATCTCTCCGGCGTACGCTCAGGTCTACCAACATACTTAATCCAAGCATACTGATCCGAAAACTCATCTACAACCGCCTTGCCCCAGGAGTCGGACGAGGATACTCCCTAGCCAAGCCAATAACACCTACATCTTTACGATAAATTTCCCAAAGTGCCAGCATCTCCACAAAAAGCTCTGGCTCTCGATATCTCAAGTCGTCAATTTCTCCAGGGTCGCTTTTCACATTGAACAGTTCCCACCTTTGGGGACCCCTTGGAGCAGGTACAAAGGTATTCTTGTAATCTCCAACTCGGAGAGCGCCAGATCCTGCGATCTCAAACCCGGCAACTTAGTTAGAGCCGTGGATCTGTCGGTGTAGTGCGACACTCTGTTGCGCGTGTACTGGTCAAGATCGCCCCACCGATCTGAAGTCTTGGGATATGGCTTCACGTCAGGAGAAATCAGACCCAACTCCTTGAGTTTCTCGAGGTGCCGCTTGCGAAGTATGTCTGGTCCGTCGGAATATATTCCCTTATATTTATCGACATTTCCTTTTCGCGATTGCAACGACCGGTGAGGAGCACTGTAAGAAAGATAAACGAAGAAGGGCTTGGTCTTTTCTTCCGATGAACGATTTTGAAGGTATTCGATCATTTTCTCCATGTAACCATCAGATGCCATTTCCTAGACATGATAGTGTGATAACCTCTATCGCGTCGCAGCTCTGGTAGAGCAACTACCGAACCATTGAGATACCCTTCATGTCCTGGCTGTCCATGATGAGCTGGTGACACGCTTGTGAATTCCTGAAGCTGTCCAAGGCCGGCGATATGGCGATCCGTCCCAGTCATGAGCATAGACCGAGTAAGTGAGCACGCAAGCGCCACAAAAACTCAATAAAGCGAAGTCCATTGTTAACAAGATAGTCGATGTTTAAAGTCTAAATTTCAGATCCAAAGCAGCTACAATCACTAAAACCGAGATCGTCTGCTACGATGACGAGAAAGTTTGGAGCTTTACCCTTTTCCGAAGCCATGGTGTATTAATATTTAAAAATAAGATAAGTATTATTCTATCTTAACTCGATTTGATACTCCTCCCAGCGGTCTTGTCTAAAATAATTATACCTATCCGGAATAGCTCCCCATGCCTTCCTACAATTCTCAGCCTGCACACACCAGAAAACAGCATCCTTAAGCGCTATCTTCCATACAGGGTTATATTGGAGGCCGCAACTCATAATTCCCGCACGAAGTAAGTCAATAGCATATGTCATCAAATGTTGTGACACTGCTTCAGAATTTTCGATATCTGGGCCCGCCTCCGTTACTACGGTACTGAGCTCGCGAAGTATGTCAGAAGCAAAGAAAAGAGTCAAAGCTGACATGACGTTCCAGTATCCCTGAGATACCAGCGAGATACGAGACTTGAGTGGATCCTTGCCTAAGTTCGACACAGCAAATGCAGTTGTGTTCTCAAAACTATCCAGTTGAGCATGACTTATAAAGCCTGGCCCAATCATTGAGCATACTAAGGCGACTGTCTGGCCAGAAAGTACGCTTTCGAACGCTCCACCCATCTGATAGAACGATGATATTTGCAGTGTTTCCCAGGAGTCGCTCAATGCTGTCTCTACCGCGTTCATGGTTTCTGGGTTGCAATGCGCGATCTCAACGCCACTTGCAGCGATGGCAGCTCTAACGATGTCTACCAAGCTCTCCAGCGATCTCGAGCCATCCTCGTAAGTTTCGCTCATATACTCATCGCTCCTTAAGTGTCCAACCGTTGCGCATTGCAGACCTCTGTTGCCACCTTTGTCAACAGCGTCGATGACAGAATTAATTTGGCCTTGATTTTGGGGCCCACATTCGTGGTTCGTTATGAACTCAAAAATCTCTTCCCTAACGCCATGCCAAGCATTGCCAACTGCAGCGAGAATGGTGCTGTTATTCAGGTCATCCACAAACTTTGAGACAATGTCCTCTTGAAGAAGTTGCCTAATATTTCGATCCGTTGCTGACTCAGGTGAAGTGCAAAGGTTTGTCCATTCCTGATATATGGGATGAATAATGAGTTCGGCTCCATCATCTTCGCCCTCGTTCGCTTCGTTGAGGTTGTAATTATTGCTCAATAGCCATGTCCTCCAAAATTGCTTGTGGCAGAACCTTTCGATTCTCTGAGTAGCCTCCTTTAATGCGAAATAGCATGTCTTGGACAGATGAGGTAGAAGACTGCTTGGAGGGGCAATGCGTTGACTCTGGGCGTTAAGGCATAACGCCTGAACATGGGGCGATAGTATTTCAAGCGACTGACTGCCATTATTGCCCGTTCCCAGCCTTATTGTGCTAATACTTGGTTGAACGACTTCGAATGCTTCTTGTAAAACCCCTTGAATACCACCATGCGTGTGTGCGATCTGTAGATAGTGAAGTGTACACTCTTTAATTGCTGACGGAACGCAGTAGTATTGCAGCGTAATATTGCTTCGACGTTGAACTAGACGCAGTTGCAGAAGGCGATTTAACGAACGTGTATGTTGACGACGGTAGAAGAGACTGTTTGGTATAGCCCATTTGACGATTAGATCCAGGAAAGCATCGGAAACACAGTCACTATCGAAAACACAGATGAGTCCAAGCAGAAAAGATTCCTGTGGATTCAGTTGGTTTAAGAGATGGTACGCCCATTCCCAGATGTTGGAATCTAAATTGTCCCCCTTGGGGACTGGCTGATCTTGGAGGCTCTGCAGATCTTGAGTTGGGTTACCCGAATTCCCGGCTTGCATACAAGCGGCGGCAAGGCAAATCGCTAGAGGCCGATCCGCTAGATTTTCGAGCAGTCGTGCTGTAGTAGGTGGCACAGGTATTCCGGCAGTGGCGGCTTCAAGATGCATTGAACAAGAAGATATGAAGAGGTCCCGGGCATGAACCGGCTTGAGACGGGGTATTTCTTTTGTGACAAACCCATCGTGTGTCCGTACCTCTGTATGTCTCGCTGTGACAATGATCTTTCCGCCAATGTGAGGCAGAAGATCACGGATATCAAGTCCTCGATATGCATTGTCAAATACGGCAATCCATGGCTTATGATACTCGTTGGACAGCCAGCTTCTGAATGATCGCTTTATCGAAGGACCTTGTGATGACTGGGTCGCATTAATCATTCGTGTCATAGACTGCAAGTCTCTCCCGATAGACTGGGGGCTTTCTGCGGCGAACCAAAAAATTGACTTCGTATTGCAGAACTTTGAAACGAAATGATAGGCAATTGAAGACTTTCTACAACATAATTAGTACGGTTCGTAAGAGAAGGCTAGTGGCAAAATACCCAATCCCTGAAGGTCCATGAAGCAGTAGACAATTTTCGACCTGGTGTCCTATAAACAGCTCTAACCAGCGCAGGAGCTCCTCTTGACCGAGAAAAAGCCTTTCATTCATGAACTCCATGGTCGAATATAGATGGGATAGTTCCTATCACGTTACTTTAGTCGTGGCTGGTGGAATCAAGACATCTGACATTAACATACTGCATCATCTGCTGCGGGACGCGAGTGTGCCTCACTCAATGACGTCTGAATTCCAGGACTCGTACCCGGTGCAAGGTTTTGTATAGCAAACCTTGCCATCTTTTCCAGCTGCCAAATGACGCGATTGAAGTCTGGGCCTTCTTCAAACTTGCAAATCTGCACGTGGTTTCTGTCCAATTCAACCACTTGCTCCCGATGTCCTGCTAACCCTAAGATGGCTGAAGAATGATCTACAATGACCTATTCCGTATCTTTGATCAGAAAAGTAGCACCGGTAGTCCAGGAATCGAGAACATACCGTTCGAATTGGATTCATGGGCGCCTTAATAAGAGGCCTTGACTCAATCACACTCAAAAACTGGTAGTTTTCGTATTGGTGAGCGAAATCGTGCGATAGTTGTGCTAGACTCTTCGACTGCTCTTTCAGCGACTTCACCAACTCATTTCGTGCGCTCCCCAGCATGAAGGAGCACGCGTTGGCGAGAATCTTGCCCAAGGTCGCACCGTTACCACCGCGATGGGGGGTTGCAAAGAAGACAACACCTTGTGTACATCGCAACAGCTCTCCATACACACGGTCATTTTGCTTCGCAAGGACTAGTGCCTGAAAACAGTTAATAATAGAGCCTCCAGTAAGTAAGTAGTAGTGGTACATTCTCACCTGCTTGATCAACAAGCCACCAAGGCTGTGACCCACGAAGATTATTGGGCGCAGGCTTGCGTCGGATGCTTGGAAACTGCTGGCGTTTTCCTGCTCCCTTTGGACAGAGTCCAATAAAGCCTTTGCATGACCACGGAGGTCAATTTCTGAAGCATCTGAAAAGACAGTTGAGTTATATTCAAATAACATAACACGAGCGTATTTAATTTTCGAAGGCAAGAGATCTTGTGGCCAGGTTACCCCTGTTGCTGACGTCCATGTTTTTCTGCTAGGGCTTTCATGGCCTTTGGGGTTGAGGCCGTGCACAAAAACAAAACTGCTCAATGTGTTAAATTCAAGACTTTTGAAGCTGGACATTGGGTCTGAGGTCATGGGAAGCCGTACTCGAGTTTGTGATCAAAACTACTGTGTTGACTCTCTCCAGGACGGGGCCAGACGATACGTAAATCCGACTCCTGCTCATTTTGTGATTAGATGATTCAGAGTACCCTCTGCTAGTCTCAAGCTGGTTGCTTACAACAGGCATTGTGGACGCGGTTCTGTCGCTTATGTGTCGGAATATTGCTCTGAGAAACGACAGCACGTTCTGACCGGGCTCTGGGCAGCTTACTTATATTAAGGACTACAAGCCACGGTAGGGCTTTCGGTACGTATCCCACGCCTCTGAACTTATTTCATTCGTGCACATTCATATAGGGACCAGAATACTAACTGCTGACTAGGCAATCTTTCATATGTAATGGCGTTTCCATGAGCTTGAAGGCATTAATAACGGTCGACCAGACAGCGCCACAGCCCTCTCTCTGGAGCTTTGCTCCACATGCTACAGATCCTGAGGTAATAAATTGTCAAAAGGCGGTAAGGTTAATAATGCGCTGTTTCCGTGAGGCCTCCTTTATGGTATCCATGCATATGATGGCTGAAAGCACGTTGCTCAAGGGCGCTGGGTAAGTCCAGTCATAATCGGCCCGTTCAGCCACAGCTGAATATTGGACCCTTGAAACTCTGCCAAGCCCCGTGATAAGACGGAGCTGTTTCAGAATGCGTATATTAATAAAAGAACATGGTCACTTGATGGATGGCGGCTCAGCCTTGCCTCAGTCCCAGCACAAGTAGTGCAGACTCTTATTAAAATTTAATATTTTAAGTATAATAT
>JAADJG010000275.1:0-94457 GCA_012932025.1 Fusarium austroafricanum | reverse complement strand
ACCCCTCCCTGCCCAACGATTCCTCCCGCCCCCAGACCCAGCAGCAATACTACGACGCTGCATGGCAGTTCACCGGCACGCCCCCTTACGACTCGTACGACCCCTCTAGCAGTACTGCTCCTCCTGCTCAAACTAGCTATCAACCTTCTCCTTGGAACCTCGCTTTCGGTCAGGATCAGCAGAACCTTCAACAGCTGCCCGTCTCTACCGGCATCGACAGCCTTGCGGCAACCACCTTCAGCTCCGAATCAATCTACGCCGCTTCCAATCCTTCCTTGCGACAGGTCAATCTCAACGACAACGCCGTTCTTCAACCATCAATTATTAGCCATCTGACTCCTGCGCTGCAGGAGAAGCTGCGCAACATCGCCATGCCGCCTCATCTTCAATACCACTCCCCAAAAAGCGCCTCCAGCCCGGACTCGGCAAATGGGGAACTTGTTAGGAGAGGTGTTCTCTCGTCACCAGATCCCGCCGATGGGTCTTCGAAAGCGTCACGAAAGCGCAAGTCTTCTGCGGACCCCGAGGATGAAGAGGAGGAAGAGGATGGCGACCAGCCGGTGAAGAAGACCGCCCACAATATGATTGAGAAGCGATATCGAACCAACCTGAACGACAAGATCGCCGCTTTAAGAGACAGCGTTCCCAGCCTTCGTATTATGTCTAAGAGTGCGCGAGGTGAAGACACTACCGAGGATCGCGAAGAACTTCATGGCCTGACCCCAGCTCACAAGCTGAACAAGGCCACCGTATGTTGTCTTGGTCCAGCGATGCAATCAACGCTAATAACTTAATAGGTTCTGAGCAAGGCGACTGAGTACATCCGACATCTCGAGAAGCGAAACACGCGACTACTTGACGAAAATGGTGCTATGCAGCAGCGAATTGCCGCCTTCGAAAAGCTGTTCATGGCTGGTGCTATGAATGGTGCCATTAGTCCTCTCCAGCAACCACCTACGCCAATTCAGTACGCTCAGGATTCACAGCAGTTCGGTGGCTCCCCTATGTCAGCCCAAGACGGCAACGCGCAACCAGGAGGCATGATTCAAGTTCCTGATGACATGAAGAGGATCATCTCACAACAAATGGCTGCTGGTCAACCATACCCTGTGCCGCAGCAACAGTTTCGTGGTGGAAATCCCGCACTTATTCGACAGCAGCAGATTCAACAGCAACAACAGATGCAGCAAAATAGATGGAGCAATGCTGGCCCTTACTTCGGTAAATTGATGGTCGGTTCACTCGCTGGCCTTATGATCTTGGAGGCATTCCGTGAGGATGAAGTCAGCAACGAGAAACCGGAAGGCCGTGGTTTGTACGCCCTCCCTATCCAACTTCTCAAGACCGCGGCAACCAGCCTTGACTTGACCGTTGGAGGCTACCATCTTCATACCTCGCTCCGAATTATTCTCCTACTCGGAACACTCCTCTGGGTATTCGTTCCCTCACTATTCTCGCAAGCTCAACAAAAGCCAAAGAAGCCGCAAGTTGGCGTTCTCCAGGCAGCCCCATCACTGGCTTCACCAATTCACGTGCGCCGACAGGCTTGGCTCACTGCTATTCAAACGGTCTGGGTTCCCCGACACAATTTCTTCCTCGAGGCTGCAGCTCTCATTTTGAAGACTCTGAAGCTCAGCCTCCGTAATGCGATTGGAATTCACGGTTATCAAGCAATCACTGGCTTGACTCAGGAGCAGGAGACTGCTCGAGTCCAGGCCTGGAGTATTGCCCTAGATTCTCAACTGGCTGGTGGTGATGTTGAGATCAACAAGAGCCGCCTCATTCTTACACTTCTCGCTTCCGGCACCCTTCCTGACACTCCTGTAAGACTCATGCTTAAGGCTCTCCATATTCGCGTTCTTCTCTGGGATCTTAGCCAGAACCGCCTTCACCTTGGAGTCAGCAACATCATTTCCGCCAAGCTTGCCCGCACTAAGTGGAATGAGGCCCGGCAATTGAGCCGACTTCTTGCCCAGCTCCACCGCGATTCACCCGAGCAGCATGATGATGACTTGCCTGAACATCTCGCTATACTGGTGGAGCAAGATTGCGACGAAGTGCTCAATGATGATGTTATTCAGCGAGCACACAACCTTGCCTTTAATGCCGATACTGATAGCAATATTGCAGCCGCTATGGATGGCATGGACTCAGTTGTTGACGATACCGCTATTGGATCTCCTCTTGATGCTGTTGCCGCCTGGTGGTCGACTCAAACCCTACACCGAACCTTGGTCGCCACGATGGAAAAGGACGAAGAAACTCTCAGCACCAAGGTCGAAGATATTGAACTTGCCATCAATGTGGCGCCTATTGGATCTACTGCACAGGCCCGAGCTATCGTGGCACGCGCAGTTCTTATTGATAAGGCACGTGGTGCTAACATTGCCTCTGCCTTACAATCAATGGGTAACGAAAAGGTCGATGCTCTCCTTAGCACTTCCATCTGCCTTGTCGATTCCAGTTTCCAAGCCTCTACTCCTGATCTCCGGCTCGCCCTTCGCTGTGCCATGGCCATCGCCCACCTCCGACGTGTCGAATGCACCCCTGGTAGTACCCACCAGGGCCTTCGTATGATCGAATCAATCATGACACGTGCCAATGCCTCACAGATGTCTCTTCTCGGATGCACTGCAGCCCTTCAGCTCATGGAGGAACTATACGAGCACAAGGCAGCTGCAGAGACCTTCCAGTCTTCCCTTGAACGGCTGTCAGGTGGTCTCCGTCTATGGATGGGTGGTGCACCTGGCGAGAAGTGCGGCGTCGCATCTGATGTGCGAGAGAAAGTCGTCAACCGGTGTCTAACCATCACCAAGAGCATGGTTGGAATGGATTCAGATACCGGATACGGAAGCCTTGACGAATGTGAAGACGATGGATGTTAGACGACCAGAAGCGATTTGTTTTATTTACGAGCGACATACAACCGATACATTTTTTCAAGCTACTCCACATCGATCACCTCAACACGGTCTATTCTGCGTTGCTCTTCTGAGATGACTTCTGTACGAACATGGGTATTAGAATGGTGGGGAAATCCCAGGGCTTTTTATTTCATGGAGTTTCAACTTGGGCCAACGGGTTAAAGGACAATCAAACAATACATGGCGAAGGACAGACTTTTTAACGGATTTTGCTATGGACACAGCGTTTGCGGAAGTGTGTTACAATGTTTTGACAAACAAAAATATCTTTTCCTTATTATTACCTATTCAAAGTACATTATTGGTATTCAACTTGTGTGCTGCAGTGTTTGTTATGGATGTCTGATGATGACGATGATGATGATGACGATGATGATGATGATGATGACGATGATGATGATGATGAGCGGCAATAGTCAGAGAAGTACCTGTACAGTACCGTTGGGTATGTCTCAGTTTCTCGAGGCTTCGCTCACGATTTAAGCATTGAACCATTGTAAACTACACATCACAGCAGTGTCCCTTGCATTGCTATCTACTAGAGGGCATAACGTTTGTGGGTCTAATGTCTGTTAAGAAGATAGCACCTAAAGCTATATAAGTTGGTGGACGCACGAGCTTTATAGTGTCTAAGAGATCGGACACTGGATTCAGTGTGTTGTGCTTTTTCTGCGGCGTTGTAGGCAACAGAGACAGTTCCACCGTTGGGCTCCATACTTTCGGGGCTCATGTTCGCATCCCAATAATGGTGATTTTTCAAGTTCACGGTAACTGAATCGTAGGTCAGACCATGTAACCTAACCACAGAGAATGACGACTCAGGCTCACCCAATGAAGGCAGTATATAAGTCAAAATACAGTCGATCTATGTAACTAGATAGTGATAAAATCAGTCTTAATTCCAAGCCCCTGGCAATCGCCCAGATAATAACAGCCCGGCTCTAACTATATATCTCGGGCACTAGAACTGCCAATCCTGTCAAATAGTTTCGTAGCTGAATAGTAAGTTGTCTGTTTAGCTTTAGCAAGATATATGCTCCTGCTGGGAAAGGAGGCCTTCAGCCACACAGAAAGTCCTTGTGTTCGGTGATGATCTCGGCATCGAGGAGAGTTCTGGGATGATAGTGGTTGACCAGAGAACGAAGAACAGACTCATACAGATGTTTAATGGCGTATACTGCCTCCAATGAGCCGACGGTCTTTTGTTCTGCTTTCTTGAAATCCTTCAAAAGCTTTTTCCACTTGATAGCGAGGTCGAAGCCAATTGCCTCTTCAGGGCCGAGCGCGCCAACAGCCTGGATCATCAGACAAACGAATTCGTTCAGTCTTTTGAAAATGTTGTCATTATTTCCATGAGCCCGGAAGTATTCGAGATGGGATATGATATAGTCTGGAACTTTCTCAAGGTGCCCTCGGGTGCTTCCACTGTAAATCTACGAAGAGGCCGATGTATAGGTCCTCTAAGACTTTCGGGCACCTGTCTCCTTTGGCACAGGAAGGGAGGGGGGTGGAGTAGGTACCTAGGTATATGAACATTTCCAAGGGGGCAAGAATTACGATTATGATCCAGTACCAAGTTAAAATATCAGAAACCATTAAATGAAGAATATGCCAGGAAGAGTTCACTATATATTATTGCTATGCTTTCCATGTCCTGGGAAGTATTCTGCTGTGCCTGGTCTCGTACATCACAACCTGTCTGGGCCTTGACCTTTTGTATTTCTTTCATTATGATCCTCATTTATCATCTATCTACAAAAGAAGAAGAAAAAAACCTCATCTACCGTAGCGACTGGGGCGTTCTTGTCTGAATGTGGCATGGTAGAGTCAAAGCTGATATCGAAAGATTCGTGATACTTGACAATGTCTAGTTCAGATATTTCATGAGTTCCTTCCTTGAATGTTTCCTGGATCTTGGTGGTATACATCTGCCCCGAGGCCGATTTGGTTGGACAAAGCTGGATAAACGTTCTGCCCTTGGACTGACGCCCTCTTATTGTGGTTACTTTGTGGAGAAACTTTGGCCTCTTTATTGATCACTAGGATCTCCTATTGAACTGTTCCAGAGGCGATAAATATTATGTGATCTGCACAGATCACATGGAGTTGAGGTTGGGAAGACTGGGTTTCGCGTTGGTTGAGGTTTTGGTGTACGACTACTACCTACCTAGGGTCTCATCTGTGCGAAAAGCACTCAAAGATTGAAGCTTAAGGAACCAAGGTTAGGATACAATGGAATGCGGCGATCACTTGCGATTATTCATATCCCCTTGTTAGCTTCATCGCGTTTCTTCCCTTTCGCATCGTCATCACCACCTGTTGCGCATAACACTCCAACATCAGCGCGTAGTTCCGGACACCAAGTTCTCGTTGATCATATGCACTCATACTTATCTTTCGCTAAAGAGTCTATTGATATTTTTACTGTTGTTCCTATATCCGCTATACTGAGAGGCCTTCTTCCACGTGCCGACTCTGGAGGGCATCAGGCACAAACTGGCATCCTCTCGCTACCCTTTTACATCCGCCTCCTCCCTCACCTCCAGCTTCATACCCCAGGACCCTACTATCCACAATTTAGAACTTCCAGCCGCGATTCTCAGCAATACTGCTTGCATTTCCAAACAGAAAGCTCTCTACTGGGAAATCAGGCCCCTGCTCTACTGTGACACTGCGGTGCAAGGTCATTGGATTGATGATTGAGGGATTTACTCACTCTAACAGTAAGGCATGGGACTTATCCTTGGTTTTTGGGACCCGAGAACTGACTAATCCTGGACCCTATGAAGATTCGAGACGATATTCACTTTGGTCCTGAGCTATTTCTGCGAGTATGGAAGGCACTGATCTGCTACAGAGGCCTTGGATCAATAGGTCCGCACAAACGAGACATCTCGGACTACGTTTCGCTGGGACGGACACGGAAAAGAATGCATTTTGGGAACAATGATGAAGCTTATTCTGGCTTGAGATTGCTGAGAGGAATGGGGTATGACTAATGGGAAGGCTCAGGTATTCAAGTCGACCCCGAGGCCCCGTGCTCTTGGGCATTTAAGACAGTGCAATGCACAGCTTCTTTTTCCGATTTCTTATGCGCTTGACTTTGTTCGGAATAAGATTGCATTCACTCGGATTATGGCTTGCCTTTGTTGACGGGCTAGCAATCTCCTTTCAGGTATATAGTGTAAAGTATCAAGCCACTGATATAAGGAATAATATATTGAAATGAAACCCAAAGCCATAGAATGAAACTCGAAGCCAAGACCGGAACATAATGAAACGCGCATAGCCCAGAGGATTCAGTACAATATAGATATGCTTTGCATAGATCATTTAACTCCTTGGCTATCTCATCATTCATATCCAACCGAACACTTCTCTGTTTATGCTATATTCGAAAACTATTTTTGTGTCAGTAGCTGACTAGACACTGGGGTAATAAGAAGTACTGACATTATCTGGGGAGTTTGTGATTTCTTCAAACTCTTGAAGCGTCTCGAAGCCCATGGCTGTAAGGGACTCGGTGCCATCGTCAACGACCTATTCCGTTAGCGAAGAGAACTATTTTGTCAGAATAGTCGGCTTACCCAGCCTAGGAGTACTTTTGTCGCCTTGTGACTTCTGGCTTGGCGAACGCCCATAAGCGCCAGACCCTGTAAAGTGAGAGGCGCCAATGGTCCAGATGTCACAATTGGAGCAACAATGCCACTAATATCCTCAGAGCGGGATACCAAAGATGGAATATGAGTTTCCAATGGGCTGCGCTGCTTGCAAATAATGATTGTGCCCAGCAAGGTGCCTGTTGCGTCTTTAGCTCGAACAATCCCGCTCAGGTTTGATTCCGAAAGCGCATGACGATACAGTTCCAGGACCTCTGGGTTTGCGTGAGTACGGACGTGGCCTAGAACGCCATCCGCGTTGTCCAAATCGTGAATGAGATCAAAACTAATACCCGCTCTCTGAATGCTCTGAGACAAACCTTCTGGGGCTGACCAGTTTGCCACGTCTTGTAAAATCATGTTTGACACGCGTCGGGGAAATTGAACATCCCAGCCGCTATTTGCAAACCATTCTTTGATGGTGTTTGCCTCAACATCAATCGGGATGCCCAGAAAAGCTCCGGGGAATGCTGATCCAATTTGGACTTGCTTGATTCCCCGTCGTTGCAAGAGACTTCTAAGCGCTCGTCGATGGAGAGATCGTCCGATAGACACATCACGCTTGGTGGGTTCAACAAAAATACCTCCCAGAATACCAACACCGTGAACAAAGTAAGTTGCAGCAAATCCATACAACGCGTTTGTACTGCTGTTTCTGACAACAAAATGAGCCTCAACAATGTTGGAGTTGTTTAATTGAAAGGAGGCGGCCGTTGTTGTACGTAGAAACTGTAGGTCCGGTGCGCTTGCTCGGTGAACAGCCCGAAGGAGGTCGTTCAAAGCAGAGGCATCGCGTTTCGAACTGTACTCTTCAACCAGCCAATGTTGCCTAGACTTGAGCACCTTCTTACTCTTGCGTAATGTGCCAGGGAGCGTACCAAGAGGTGCGATCTCCCCAACAAGCGTCCTCGCAAGAGCGTGTAAAGCATTCTCGGTAAAGTCAAAGGTACAGAGATAAGTGCCAATAGACTTATCCATGGCAAAATCATATGGTGAACTGACCGCCACTACAATCAGGTGCTTCTTTTGACCTCTTGTTCGAAGCATAGAGCACATCATGTCGACGTGCTTAGTAAAGCCAGCTTGGTAAAGGTTCCGGTTGGCATCGGCAGTCACAATAATGATACAGGAAGCCCTGTGGATTAGGTTCTCGTGTACTAAAACTGGTTAGAGTGGCCGTCATACATTGAGAGGCGACAATCTTACCTGGTCTAACACCATTAGCCGTATAGCTGGTGTGAAGTAATTTCTCGTTACGTGCTCTGGCAAGAGATTTGCCAAATTCCCGAAAGACACCCTCTCCACTGAGAATGGCGCTACGGTCGCGGCCATTATGCGCCCACATCTCGTGTTGACCTTCTGCTAGGTTCTGGCTATCTTTAGCGGCAAGCAACTTTTTGGTGAGTGAAGATGCTGGCAATGGTTTCACGAGTGGCGTCAGTAAGAGAAGCTCTTCGCCAGGGTGCATCGAGGCCGTGAGTGGGATGAGTTTCTCTTTGTCCCGAATAATCGTGATCGAATCATCGTAGGCCTGAAGCGATAACGCAAGGTGAGATGGGTGGAGTTGAGAAAGAAGAGAAATGCCTGGAGGGTTCAATGCCTTTTCCCAAGAGGTACAAGTTGACTTCAAGTTAAGTACCCTTCTCAATGATGTGAATATTCTCTCCTTAGTAACAATGCCATTCTCGTAGCCGAGCTTCAATCCTTTGATAGCTTCAAGTTGAACATCGTAGGCACGACACAGGAGGACGAGGTCACAACCTGCTTCGACGGCCATGATAACGCCGTTCTGTACACCAAGCTCATGACTGAGGGCCTCCATTTCTAAACATTCCGAGATTGCGACGCCATTGAAACCAAGTTCATCCCGTAGGAGTTCGTCCACAACTTGATCCGATAAGCAAGCATGGCTCACGTTCATTGATGGATTGGATATACCGCAACCTCCAATGAACATGGCGTCTAGTTTGCCTGACGCAACAGCATTTCGGAATGGAACAAGAGCGCTGATGCTCAGTTCCTCAAGCGTTTGGGTGATGATGGGCACATCTAGATTAGAGCCTAGAAAGTTCAGGTTTCCATATGATGGGAAATGTTTCCCACATGAAGCTATTCCCGCATCTCGAATTCCCCTGAGCGCAGCTAGGCCATACTGAGATACCTCTTGAGGGTCATCGCCAGTGGCACGTACTCCCAATGGCTGATATCGAGCATTGTTTAATACGTCAAGGACTGGCCCCAGCATGAGATTGACGCCACAAGCCGAGATCTCAGTAGCGGTAGCTTTTGTTACTTCATACGCTAGATCAGCCCGACCAGTAGCTGCCACGCCCATGGCACTGGGGAATTGGCAGACATAGTCTTCATCGAAAAGACTGTTGACTCCTCCATTCTCTTGATCGAGGGCGATAAGCAAAGGTTGTAAATGACCAGCGTTCTTTGCAATGGTCTGCAGTTCTTGGACAAGTTCAGCCGTTTGCTGAGCAGCTTGTTAAAGTTAGTTCTGTAAAAGAATGGCCGACTATGAATAGAGCTCACATTTTAGGTTCTTGGCAGTAAGTATGATGGATCCAAGGTGGTGATCCTCAATAAGGCTCCTGATCTGGGGGGTGACTTCAGTGCCATCCCAGCCCATAATCAGGATCTGCCCAATGGCACTACAGCACGGGGCCAGTTAGTATGAGTTGATGTCAAGCAATCGGGTCGAATGCTCCGAGATTCGGAGCCGAAGAGTGGAGAGACGGCCCTTGACAGACAGTCCCGGACCGTCCTGAGACGCGACTCAAGTGAGGATGTGTAGGTACGTACCGGTCGAGATCTTGCCATGCGGGATCCAAGTCGCTGTTATCTGTATGGGCCATGATGGTTGGGCGGTGACGATGCCTCGTCACATGGTACTTTGACCTCTTCTGCTGTGGTTCTAGTCGTGGTTGTGGGCTGCGCGCACGCTCACCCCTTGACGGCCCCGCGTGCTTGAGGTAACGATGAGATGCATTGACACTACGGTAGCCTTCTCGAGAGGATGAGCTCGATGCTGACCCAGCAGGAGGAGGGGCCATGGATGGAATGGAATGTTGCCGAGCGCCTAAACCTCGGCTGAGATGATTGGTGTATATTGATTGGCCAGCTGTGGAAGGAACCAGCTGTTGACCGATGGCAAGTGGGGTCGTTTCGTTGGTCGTTTCTTATGGTAGGTGATTTGATGAAATGTTAACGTTACATGGAACAAATGGTCGGCGACAAAGAGGCCCGTTTTCACGTTGTGTTTGGTCGAAAGAGATTGAACCAGGTGAGGATGCACACTCCTTCTGAGGCAAGAATGGACGGATGCCACGCTCTTTGTATCCCAAAACAAGTTGCACCCTGGTCTGAGCTGTCAATATGCACAGCAACGCAGCAAAAGGGAACCATACCATCTTCAGACTCGGTATCTCCACACAGTCTCTCTATCATGGCACCGTTCGTTAATTTCCAATTGCACGGTTACTAAATCGCAATGACGATATGATTTTTGCCATGTCATCCAAAAAAACGTGCCCGTTCTCGGCGGCTTGATAGGGCTTTTGGCGTCTAGTGATGGAATCTCCGGAAATACTAGTATACCACGACTCGCCTTCGATTTTGTGTGATTCATTGTCCTCAGGGACTTTCAACTCGAGATAGATCATCACAAACTACTCACTTTGAAGATATCTAACCTTTCTACAGACTCTTTCAACACTCCTTCAACATGCCTATCGCCGTCTCGCCAACGCTGCCCAAGAATGGCCTCACCAAATTTACCAACTGTCGTCTGCTGAAAGGCAACGACTTGGTCTGGGAGGACCTTTGGGTCAGCTCCATCACTGGCAAAATCATCGATAGCCAGGCTTCCTTCTATGGTGGCCGCAATATGCCTGATCATACCCTCGATCTCGGTGGACGAATCATTGCTCCAGGTCTAATTGAGTGCCAACTCAATGGTGCCTTTGGCTTCAACTTCTCAACCTTGCTCGAGGATATGACCGAATATGGCAAAAACATCCAAAAGATCAACCGCCTACTCGTCAAGACAGGGGTCACATCATACATTCCAACTGTCACCAGCCAACGGCCGGAATTATACCAAAAGGTAAGCTTTTCCCTCTGGTGGGGCAATCGTACATGAAGCTAACGCGCCGGCAGACGCTCCCGTATCTGGGCCCGTCTGGGGAACTGCGGATCCCGGCTCACGGCGCCGAATCTCTCGGTGCTCACTGCGAGGGTCCGTTCTTGAGTCCCACCAAGAACGGAGTTCACAATGTTGATGTCCTCACTCAAGCTCACTCTATTGAAGACATTGAGCGATGCTACGGTCGTGAAAACATAACTCCTCGTTTTGATGGCTCCAAAATACCCATCAAGATGGTTACAGCGGCACCGGAACGCGGACAGATGATGAAACTGATCCCGGAGATCACTTCAAGAGGAATCATCTACTCCGTTGGCCACACAGAGGCAACATACGAAGAGGCATCTCAAGCTGTCAGCAAGGGTGCTACAATGATTACACACCTTTTCAATGCCATGCGCCCATTGCACCACAGAAATCCAGGAGTCTTTGGAGTTTTAGGCAATACCGAGAGCCTGCCGCGCCCTTACTTTGGCATCATTTCGGATGGCATTCACCTGCATCCCACGACTATCAAGATTGCATACAGCGCTCACCCCGATGGCTTCATTCTGGTCACAGATGCCATGCATCTTGTAGGTCTCCCAGATGGAGCCTATCCGTGGACGAACGGAGAGTATACATGCAATATTGTCAAGCAGGGTTCCAAACTGCTTCTCGAGAACTCTGACACGATTGCCGGAAGGTAAGTACACACCTGCCTATTAAAGCATTATATCTAATTCTTCTCAGTTCGATCACTCTTCTTGAGTGCGTCAACAACTTCAGGCAGTGGACTGGGGCCAGCGTCCCCCAGGCTCTTGGAGCTGTGACATCGACACCCGCGGCCATGCTTGGCTTGCAGGGAGTCAAGGGAACGCTAGAATCGGGGGCTGATGCAGATCTTGTGATTTTGTCAGACGGGCACGAAAGTCATGGCGAAGTCAGGGGAGCGGATGGGGTTCTCGTGCTGGACGAAGTGTGGAAGTTTGGTGAAAGGGTGTCTGACTCTGCCCAGGGAAGCTAGTTGATGTGAAAGGTCATTTGGCTTGGCGTTACTGTTGGTTCCTCACCATACGACTAAAGCTGGAAGAAGTAGATTTTAACTAGTAGAGAGAAAAGAGCCTCGGGTATAAATTAAAAGCATTAATAGAGAAAGCATCAATAGAGACATAGTTGATTCATTCGTTAAGAACATAAAGGGCTTCGTGTTTAGCTGACTGTTGTGAAAACTTCCAACGCGATGCAGAATTGGTAATGGCACGCAGCGCTAAAATGACTGCTCTTGAAGCTTCCTCATAGCGCTCCATTTAGCTGATATTAATGACCGCGGGGTCTAAAGTCTTCACATGAAGCTCTCCGCCTCGGTCAATTGTTGAAGCGAAGACCAATCAGCGCTCAGAATCTATCGTTGGGAATGGGAAAGAGCCAGCCAGCCCAGTGGGTCTCTCCACAAACCTACAGTAGCCGGAACCCGTTAAGTTAGTCTGGAGGTTGGCTACTTGGGTCGGCAGCCTCCACACTCTCTCCGCCTCCGCTCTCCTCATACTATCTCTACCTCATTCTACTGATCCTTATCCTGTCTTCTCTTTCAGCTTGTTTGCTCCTCGCTCCAAACACTCGGCGCTCTACCGGGGAAATAACCTGTCATCGTTGGTGTCGCCAAGGCTTTCTCACCCTTTTGCATTGTTGCACATACTTGCGCGATCACGTTGTGTCGCTGTCTCCCCCGCCGCGCCAATGAGACGCTGACGGTTCCTCTCAACTGAACAATGCCATGTCAACCTACAACTCAATGTCGGGGCTGCCAACTGGCGCCTCTTCCAGCGAAGCGATGGCGATGAATTTTGGATCCGCTCACACTCAGAGTATGAGCATAGATGTATTTGATCAGGATATGACATTTGATGAATCACTGCTGTACGTCCCGCATCGCACTTGCGATGCGCGCGCAACCTGGGATTAGGAGCTAGTAGCTGACATCTACAGCGATGGGGCTGCACTGCAGACTCTACCTTTTGGCACCTCGTACGACTTGGATGCCTTTTCCTCGACCTTCGAAGATCCATTTTCATATTCGACTCGACAATTCGATCCTCCACAGAATCAAGATGCCTTGCATGAAGAATCATCTCCTCAAGAGCCTGATAACAAGCTCCTCGGGTTCTCTGCCCCAGTGTCGAATGCCACAATTGTCAATGAGAACAACCAGTTTGTGGAAGCCGGCATGACTGCTGAACTGTACGGCATGTTCTTCGTCGCGGAAGATGTCTTTGGTGGGGAGTCGACAGGTCGCCCAATGGAGTTGACGTGTTATCGTCGCAATTTGTGGCAGTGTTCAGGTCAGATCACTTTGCCCCGGGGAATCAGGAATATCGTGAACGAACAAGGGCAACACATCCAAATATTTGAGCTAGTAGCGACTATTGCAGCTATCGAATCCATCGAAGGAAAGGCTACGGAAATAATATCAATACCCTGGAAGAACGCCAACCCCCAAGGAGGTGACGATTCGAAAGCCGTCACAGCACCACCCACCATCACCTTGGATATTTCAACAGGCCAAGAAATTGACGCACATCGTGTCTCTTTGCCCATATCTTGGAAGCGCCTTCAGTTCAAACACGCCACTGCCAATAACGGCCGAAGAAAGGGCTTGCAACAACACTATGTGGTTAAGATCAGCCTGCTGGGTAAGACGCAGACTGGGGAGCTTGTTCAAATATCAGAGATCAAATCTGGCCCCGTCATCGTGCGTGGTCGAAGTCCAAGGAACTTCGACAGCAGGAAAGACGTACCTCTCACAGGGGACAAGAGATTTGAGAGGAGAAGCACGTCGACATCAAATCTTGACCATCCTACTCTAAAAGTTGAGCCCGAAAACTCACAGAGCTTCCCTCAGAGATACCCTCCTGCTGGCAATCTTCAGGTAGGCTCGAGTTGTATATACGCCATACATAGTACTGACAGATAAGCAGCCGAGCGACTGGGCAACACCCCAATCAATAACCCACCCGCTTCCCAGCCCTCAACCGGCTGCAAGTCCACATCCAGCAAAGCGGGTCGCCCTATCGCCAACAATGACCAGACCCCCGATACCAGCCTGGTCGAGCGACTCCGCCAAAGCAGCAACTGTCCATAATAGCAAAAACTCGATCCCACGTCAAAACGCCTCTCTGCCAATCAACCTCCCACTATCAGAAGACGAGAGAAGCCCCAACCGCTCCAGTGCCGAGCTGCACAGTCCCAATTCCGGTAAAGGATACACCACCGCGGGGGCAAATAGGGAAAACAGTCCTGCTGATGAGGGGGCCGATCCCTTGTACGAATACTTTCCACTGACTGTGGATGATTGGTACTTTACCACTCTTTTGGATCTACCCACTTTGACGTTACTAATGTCGACCAGGATGCCACCTGTTGATGCTGTCTATCGACCTCACGTGGTCCATCATACTATCATGCCACCCGAGATGAAAGCACAACAACTCAAGAGCAAGGCCAAACGGTACTTTGCCTCTGACTGAAAGAGTGCAGGTGGGCTGGAACTGATGAATTACGAATTGTTGGAAAAGCCTATTTCCTGTAGATTATAACTGATTTTGTACGGGCAGTTTGGTATGGAGGAGTCTGTTTTAGGAATATAGTGCATTATGGGCGAGTAGATCCAGATTTAGTGGATGGTAGGCTCATTACTGAGGGCATGAGATGGCTTGCATCGATACCCGTGAATTTGAATGCGACAACTTATTACATGACTGTGTCACAAGACACTACATGAGTCGTTTGTCGTTCTAAATGTTTCTGGCTGCCTTGGAGCCCAAAAATGAAGGATGTGAACTCGATTTCATGAATGTATGTAATTCTTGATTATATTTCATCAACAATCATTATATTCTATTAGATATTTTCCTGCATGAATAATCCTTTCCATTCGAAATTCCCATGACGCCTCATTGCATCGACACACGATGCACATAATAACACCCATAAACTCCAAACACACGGTCCATTCAAATCCACTGGTGGTATTTTACTTTTCTATGTCTAGCCCAAACTAACGCCTCAATCGAATACGTGACTATAGTTGATAATTGTAATCCATACTGTTATAGTCTGATAATTTTAATCCTGCGCAAACCCTGTAGCGACCGGACAAGACCTCCTATGTCTCTCTACCGCATATTCCTCCTGTATATGGGCATTTGTTCCAAAACACTCAGTGTGTTCCGACAGCATTCATTCTATTCTGAAGTTCGGGGTTGGGTGTCAATCTGCGGTTCAGGTCTGGTTCAGGAATACGAGAAGCCATACGATCCGGAACCAGGTCTGGCGAAGGAGACCGCATCGGCTTGATGTTTGCAGTCATCGGTTGAAGTAGGTTTGGGACAGGAGCGTCTGGAGACATGGCAACGGCGCTATCGATCATCTCAACTTTCGTCTTAGGAACATCAGTCTGAACTTCGAGGTTGGGTGTGAGTCTGCGGTTCAGATTCGGTTCCGGAATTCGCGATGCCATTCGATCAGGGAACAAATCAGGCGACGGGGTTCTCATGGAGTAGTCGCCCGCAGGTGTTGCGCGCAAGAGGTGGGAAGCAATAGGCTCGGGGGCGATGATTGTAGGGCTCTGAGTTCTCTGGATCTTTGTTTCAGGGATGGCAACATTGCCAGTTCGTACTTTCGAGGGGAGAATCTGCTCGAATCCCTGCTCGCGAGCAACCTTCTCGATGCTCTTGAAGTACTGTCGAACTTGTCAGCGGGTGGTCTTTTGGTTGCTGGGGAGTTGCTTACCTTGACTGTCTTGACCTGAAGCTCCAACGTGGCGTCCTCATCAACAACAATCATGGGATGCGGGTGTAGTTGCAGACATGACAACGACCACATGTGGTTGACGCCTTGTTCAACGCACTTTTGCAATGCAAGTGCCTTGCGGGCTCCCAAGATAATAACTACAACCTCTCTCGCTTCGAGGACAGTCTGGACACCCACTGTCAAAGCCATTCTCGGTACTCTGCTCACATCGTTGTCGAAGAAGCGCGAGTTAGAAAGAATGGTGTCATATGCCAATGTCTTGACTCTGGTGCGACTGGCAAGGCTAGACCCAGGCTCGTTGAAAGCGATGTGTCCGTCTTCGCCAATGCCAGCCAAGAAGAGATCGATGCCACCAGCCGCCTTGATAGCATCCTCATATGCATCGCACTCGGCCTCAGGGCTGGCAGCGTTGCCATTGAGGATATGGACGTTTGAAGGATGGATGTTGACATGGGAAAAGAAGTGCTTCCACATGAAGGAGTGATAAGAGTTGGGGTCATCTCGAGGAAGACCGACGTACTCGTCCATGTTGAAGGTGACCACATTTTCGAACGAGACCTATCGAGATTAGATGCCATTATATCAAGAGATATCATGTGAACATACTTCGCCGGCCTTATACTTGCGTACGAGCATATCGTACACTCCGATAGGACTAGAGCCTGTAGGTAGACCCAGAATGAAGGGGTGTTCGGGTGTAGGCTGGAACGCATTGATGCGCTCCACGACGTAATTGGCTACATACTTGCATGCCTCAGCTTCGTCGTCACGGATGATGAGCCGCATGTTGTATTATGTAACTGGTGATAGTGAATATGTAGTGGTTATATGATGATAATAGTTGCCACAGTAGTTGATTTGTAGTAGGGGTTTTGGGTGTGTAGAGTTCTGAAGAAATGAGATGACACTCTCGAGGAGTAAGTTGCTTATGAGGAGAACTCATCAAAGAGGTGCAAGCCGCTACCAAGAAAGAGTCACTTGCAATTGGAGATCGCTTGCATCATGGCGTGAGCTACCAGATCGACACCACTTTCCTGACACCATCCATGAGGTCGCGTGGGGAGAGCGACTTCGCTCAGTGGGCAATGCAAGGTATGATAGCAAGTCGCGATGCGTGCCGTGATTCATAGTGGAGGGAATGAAACGTTTGACTATCGAACTCGACACTGTCTGAAAAGCCGCACTGTATTGCCCATGAATCCATAATAGGTACTGTTGTGACTTCATTAGCCGTGGAGGCTTCTCTTTACTCTACGGGTTAAAGGCGGATATAGAGATGAGCCGGCATTAGCTCCGATGTAAGGTAGCGTTCGATGGATGTTATCAGATCAATGGCAGGTTAGGTAGGTCTCGGAATTCCGGTTCATCTTCCTGTTTACGGGAGGTGAAAGCATGGCAAAGTTCTTTTGTTCGTGTTGGGTTGGTGCAGCAATGCTCCTGGCCATGTCGTATGTAGGCATTGGTTTGATATGAAACTCTATCGTATTTACTTCAAGCTTCGGGCTCAGCAAGGCACAAGAACCCTCGGCTGTCATCCCATAGAAGGTGAGGTTGAAATCCATGTACCTAGTAAGCGTAGAATTTGACTAGTTGATGACAGGATTGGCTGCTGTTCGTGGCAAGGTCACTTCAATACAGGGGTCCCAGGTAGTAGATGCACCGAAGAAGGGCAGATTGTTTCAAATTATGCCTCTTGGTGATGTCCGTGTAACGAGGAGCATGTCGAAGTAACATGTAAAATCAGATGAACCCTTTTTATTTATGGGGATTGTTGAGAAAGCAACAAATAAGCCTCTTCTCAATAGCTCACCATTAGTGGTTGGTGCACTAACAATTACCCAACCATGTCACTAATAAAAACATCCACATCCACTTTCTCACGGGGCACTCACACGCAACGTTACGTTACAACTCCCCCCATCTGATTCTGGCATCGATCCTCAACCCCGTCTGACCCAACAACCCTCAGAGACCAAACGCCAAAGGCCACAATGTAATGACAATTACAGGCGCTGCCGCTCACTAATTAGCTGGTTCGTAGCGCCTGGTCCGGTGTTTCTCGCTCTCACTTTGGTGGCGGTTGTCGCGTGTCGCCTGAGCGAGAGCATGTGCGTGAGCGGGCGGGCGCTTTGCTGTGCGACGTTGAATTCTTCATCAAGGAATTGGAGGCAATATGATACATTACTACTACCACTTACCACTTACTCTCGCTCTCACTCTCACTTTCACTTCCATGACACAGCGTGAACTAGACTGAACGGATCTGCGACTCGACCAGACCGACTCCCCCTTGCAACGTCGAGTCTTCTCTGTCTCTACTCTGCTCCGCTCTACCCGTCCTTCTTCATGCTTTGACCCAGTCAACTCCTGGCATGTACCATCAGAGGTGGCCCGTTTCCATCTTCGTGTTGTTTCTTTTAGATCTCGCCTCGCCTGAGCTACCTATCCAGGAACCTGTGCCTGTCCATCAGACTCTCTCCACCTGCTAGTAGTAGGTCCATCGGGGCGTAAGATTCTCACCCTCACCCCATCTCATCCCATCTATTCCTTCGAGGACGGTTGCTTCAGCCTCCTCTTTTTGCTTCCCCTTGGACTATTTACTTTCCGTTGTGTCCATGACTCAAACCTTCTTCCTTCCCCTCTCTCGTTCTTGTCCTTCATAATCACTCGTTTTCATAATGTCGAATTTTCAAAAAACACTCTTGGCAGCCATCATTAAGAGTCTCCTTCGGGGGAAATCACTAGTTCAGTCTCTCTTGGCTTACTGGAGCAGCTCTCTGGGACTCGAAGCAAACAACAAGACCCGGGCCTCTAACACATCACGCAAGTCTACTCAAGACTTCATCAAAGAGGCAGAGACTCTATTCCTCGACCCTATCAGCCAAGATGGCTTACAACAGCTATCTCACAACCTGCAAAAACAACTCATAGAGCGACTTGAAACCGATATGGAATGTATGCTACCGTCATACAGTCATCAGTTGCCAAGAGGCACAGAAGTTGGCCGCTTTGTAGCATTGGACGTTGGCGGTTCAACCCTCAGAGTAGCATTAGTGGAACTATGTGGTCGCATGTCCAATATTGGAGAGGAGAGTAGGATTGTTAGTATGAGGAATTTCCACATCACTCCCGAAATCAAGGCTTTAGAAGGCAGGGCTTTCTTCAACTGGATGGCGGAGAGGATATTGGAGACGCTTTCAGAAGAGGTAGAGCAGCATGGTAGATCTGATGGCCCTTTGCCTATGTCGATGGCATGGAGTTTCCCTATTGAGTATGCTCCTTCCTAGGTCTTGTCTTCACTCAGAGCTAACATAACCTCTAGACAAACATCACTGGCAGGTGGCAAGTTGCAAGGAATGGGCAAAGGGTTTGCTGCGTGCAACGGGCTATTGGGTCAAGACCTTGGAGAGATCGTACGGACAGCTTGCCTGAGCCGTGGTCTCAACGTAGAACTTCGAGCTATCGTTAATGACTCGAGTGCATGCTTACTATCAGAGTCTTATAACCACCCCACAACAAGATTCGGCCTCATCCTTGGTACTGGTGTCAACCTCGCTGCCTATCTTCCTGTATCCGCCATTGGACGTGTCAAATTCGGCGAGCGTCCTCCCCAATGGTTCGAGAAGGCGACACATGTTATCATCAACAGCGAGATCAGCATGATGGGACGCGATATCCTGCCTTTGACAAGATGGGATCGGCAACTGCTGGCGAACCACTCTCGACCTGAGTTTCAGCCCTTGGAGCACATGGTTAGCGGCATGTATCTGGGCGAGATTTGCAGGCTTGCACTTGTCGAGGCAATTGAATCGACAGGGGCTTTTGGAGGTCTGGTTCCTGCTTCACTGCAGAAGCCTTACTCATTCTCGACTGAGACACTTTCTATTATTGAAAGGTGGGATTCAAGACCATGGTTAATGATACCCAAAACACTAACGATATATAGGGATACAAGTTCTGACCTTGAAGAGGCGCGCAAGCAGTTCTCCTCCCGCCACCCGGCAAGCCATGCTCCCACAACCGCCGATCTGTCATTCCTCAAGCAACTGGCTTCTTTAATCTCCAAGCGTTCAAGCGCACTTGTTGCTACAGGAGTCCACGCATTCTGGAATCTGCGTATTGACAGCCAGAACAAGTTTGTCTCATCCCTGTCCCCAGGATCACCCGAAAGGGATAGCGCTGAGGCAGATCGGGATCTTGCTGAAACAACAGTTGCCTACAATGGCGGCGTAATCGAGAGTTATCCTGGCTATCTCGTCAGCTGCCAGTCATTCTTGGACGACTTGGTAGCGGCCGATAAGAAGGAGAAGACTGGGAACAGAACAATCAAGCTTGTTTCAGCGAAGGAGAGCTCGTTAATGGGAGCTGCAGTGGCTTTGGCTTCTCTGGAAGAGGTTGTAGAGGGACCACTGGGTGTGGTGGGTTAAAGAAAAAAAGAAGGATACACTCGGCTTAATGACACATTGAAGCCTTGCATTGCATCGGTGTTAGGCGTTATGATTGTTTTCTTTTTGCTTTTAAAGGTCGAGGACCATTACGGTTAGGTAGTTTGCTTTGAGGGCTTTCGTTGATGAAATGAGAACGGAGTTGTCGATATATATGTACGGAGTAGTAATACAGCCCCTAGACCCTATGCCCTCCGTTACCTATTGATTTTTGAGATGAATTGATCATGAGATGATGGACGCAGTTTCTAGGTAGTAACATTCTATGACCTAGAGCTCAATTCTTATACCATTCACACGAAACCACAAGGCTGAAGCTTCGTAGTGGTTGTGCTAATCTCTTAAGATATCGTAAGGTCTGCGGGGTTTATCTGTTAAGCAATACCTTAAACTATATATGAGTTTACGGCAAGGTTCAGGTAGTTCTTACGATTCTTTAGGGGCCCACAGAGATAGCACCGGAAGTGATCACGTGCGCGCGTCAGGCTCTCGCGTTGAGTGATCGGCGCGTCTGCAACTCACAAACAGCTTTAGCTTCTGGCTTCCAGGCACCCCACGGCTTCTGCTTTACCTATTCATTAGTACCGATATCGCTGAAGGATTGCACTTCTTGAGCTTAAAATAATTACTTGGCTCCATGCTATAATTAAGGAGCCGTCTTATCGTCTATTTTGTTCTCTTCCGTCTTTTCTTTTTGTACGCTGACCACGCGACATGGCTGCCCCAGTCTTTGCTGAATGCGCCATCGCATTCGTCCCGAGCAGCGCGCTGACTGTCAAGCATATTGGAGAGGTATGTTGAAGCTGACTGATAAGTTGTCAAGTTGTGTTCATCATGTACTGACCATTCGAAGCTATCGGGAATCTTGAAGGACAATGGCGCGGAGATTTGCGAACCTCGACGCGACGGCTCACTGCCTATCGAAAAAGTCACACACATTATCTCCAACACGATCGATTTCACTCAGTTCGCTGATGCACAGGCTGTTATGATCCCTGTAGTCACAGAGGACTGGATACGGACCTCAGTAGCTCGTCGGAGGCAGGCGCAGATTAGACCTTTTTCTCCTGATCCAAGAATGATCTTCTCAGAGGTGGTAGTGACATGTGCAGATCTGCCAGAGACAGATAAGGAGAGTATTGCTGGTGCTACAATGGCTCTAGGTGGACAAGAGTCCAAGGATGCGACTAAGATGACCACCCATATATGTGCGCTCTCAATGGACCACCCCAAGATCCAAGTTGCAATTGAGAAGGGATACAAAGGCAAAGTTGTCTTGCCGCACTGGTAGGTTCAGCAGAAAACCACTTTGCTATGCAAGCCGCTAACGTGCTTAAGGTTTGACGATTGCTTTAAGCTAGGAAAACGTATCGACGAAGCTCCCTATTTACTGCCTGACCCGGAAATTCTTAAGAAGACCTCCGAAGATGAGCTCAAGATTCCGATCAACGTGAACCTACAAGGCGCGATATCACCGGCCCCAAACCACTTACCTCTGCCCTTGCATTCTGACGAGGATTCTTCTGGAAGTGTCCTCCGCCGACCCGCCACTATCTTCCAAGACCGCAGCGTGATGCTCTCTTGGGATCTGGCTATCACCGATAGGCTGTTGGAGGTTGTGAAAGAAATTATTGTCAAGGGAGGCGGAAAGATTGTAGACAATGTCGAGGACTGTGATATGTTCATCTGCCAATATCGCGACGGCCCACAGTACATTCAGGCAGCGCAATCATGCAAAGACGTTGGAAATCTGGCCTGGCTTTACTGGCTCATTGTCCATAACGAGTGGACATCGCCTCTCCGTCGACTACTACACTATCCCATTCCCAAGAACGGAATTGAAGGATTCAAGGGTCTTCGAATTACAGTATCAAACTATGGTGGGGAAGCGCGAATTTATCTTGAGAACCTCATTAAAGCTTCCGGAGCCGAGTTTACAAAGACGATGAGGCAAGATAACACCCATTGTATTACAGCACGAGACTCTAGCGAAAAGTGCCTGGCTGCTCCTGAATGGGGAATTTCAGTCGTCAACCATCTCTGGATCGAAGAAAGCTATGCTAAGTGTGAGATGAGGCCCGATAACATCAAGAAGTATAATCATTTCCCTCCGCGCACCAACCTAGGAGAGATAATTGGACAAACATTCTTTGATGAATCGAAGTTGCGGGAGAAGTACTACCCCGGGGGCGAAGACACGTTATCTCCGCGAGCGAAGAGGAAGCGAGAAATTCTGGAAGCTGTGGAGGAGAACGCGTATCCACGAGGACCAGCAGAGGGTGTTGTTGTTGGCCCGGTTGGCAACGAAGGGGCTGGGATGGAAAACTCTAAGGGAGAAGGAAGTGAGCCTAAATCAGCAAAGAAGAAAGCCAGGGCTACCAAGGCACCCGTTGGAGCTGCAACGCCTATCCGATCGCGACATGTTGGAAAGGAGAATGAGACCCCTTCGGTGGCTTCCACAGGAAGCCGCAGCGCCAAAGCCAAAGCTCAGGAACGCCTACATGGCATGAGCGATGATATTGCGCTGTACGAAAAGGAAAAGAAGAGGAACGGCAAAGGGGGCAATGCAATCTGGGGCGGCAGACGAGCTGCGGACCAGTCTGAAAAGGCCAACAACAAGGTGAAACAGGAAGAAAACCCCGACACGGAAGATGATACCACAACACTCAAACGACCAGCCAAGAAGGCCAAACCGTCACTTCCAGAGATTCAGATGCGCATCGTCCTGACTGGTTTCACTCGCTGGGTCGACAACAAGAACAAGGAAGATCAAGATCGAGTAAGTAGGCGTGAGCCAATAATCTAAGTACTTGTTCTAATATTATGGCAGAGAAAACTACGCAGCCTTGGAGTCCAGATCGTGCAAGATGACCAGCCATGCGATTATTTGGCAGCCCCTTCTGTTGTCCGCACCGTCAAATTCCTGTGCGCCCTTGCACGTGGTCCGACTGTTATTTCATCGACTTTCATTGATCAAGCTTTGGAGACTGGCAGTCTGCCTGACGTTGAGGACTTTATCCTCAAAGACACTAAGTCGGAGGAAAAGCACAACATCGATCTTCAAACATCAGTCGCCCGCGCCAAGGCAAACCGAGGCAAGCTGCTTGTTGGTGTCCCGATCTATTGCACAGAAAAGATCAAGAATGGCCCGGAGAGCTACAGAGCCATCGCCGAAGCGAATGGGGCGACTTTCAAGATTTACCGAGCGCGAAGCGGAACGACAATCCGACCAACAACTGCAGAAGAAGAGGGCAATGCGCCACCTGAGCCTGTCTATCTTCTAAGCAACGCAAGCCATGACGAGAAGTTGCTGTGGGAGCGATTCCGGGACATGGCCTTGAAAGGCAACATGGAGCCCCGAATTGTTGCACCTGACTGGTTGATCGATGTTGCAATAGCTCAGCAGGTACGGTTTGACAAAAAGTTTTTGGCCGATGGTTTCTTTCCAGATACGGAGTAGTTTAGCTCAATGAGTGCGTTCCTTGATGGCGTTCGGAATGGTTCATAATATTGCCGATTTTGGAGTCGGCAGTCGGTTTATCTTGGGTGTATACCATGGGAAGCATGTACCTCGTGTAGAGACGAGTGTATGGCTTAAGCACTTAGAAGAATTTTACGCCTAATGAGTCGTCTTGACCAAAGATTTGAGCCTTGTTTCGTTTGACGAGGACGTTGAGAGCTTTGAGCAAGACATCCGTGTCCATGCCGTGGATATCTGTGCGAATTAGCAATGTGATTACAGGCTTGTTGTCTAGGTCAGCCCTCGACCTACCAGTTCCCTTTGTGCCATCTCCTTCGACAAGTTCATAAACTGTAAGAACACTACCCTTCTGTCCCGTCTCTTCGACATAGTTCTCTACAAGCTCCGCCCATTCCTCAGGCTTCCGCCAGTAGAGAAACACAACATCGCCTGATGTCCCCCCTCCAACATACTCTACACGACCATCTGTGTGCATAAAGGAAACAACATCGCGAATATCATCGAATTGGAGCCGTCGGTCGATTTTACGATTCACAAAAAGATCCGAATCCGCAGCTTCGGAGAGCGAAAGGCGAAAGATGCGATTATGACGCGCGTAGGCAAGAATGAGGCCAGACCATTTGTTTCGCTGGGCATGTAGGGTGGTGAGGTTCGTTTGGCGCGTGAAGAAGGCGGGGAAGTGGTATTCGCGGGGGAATGTGAAGGAAGATTCGGCGGCGGCAGTGGCCATTGTGCCTGGTGATGTTTGGGTGGTGTTGAAGGTTGGAGGGGTAGAGACGATGACGTGGGAGGGGCTCTACAGCAGTAAGGTACCGATGGCTAAGCTAAACAAGCACGTGGGTAATGGGTTCCGGGGTGTCGGCCAAAGCCGTCGGCCGGTCTGGATATGGAATTCAAGAGCTGAAAGGATCCAATTCCTCTAATTGATCCACATAGTCGAACCACTTGGTGAAAATCTAAACAAAACAGTTTACGCCTTCCTTCGCTTCGCTTGGATACTGTAAAGTATAGCGTATCCGTATCCCAGAAAGTGGTTAAATGCGTGTTTGGAAATCAGATCATCTCCATTCGTACGGCCGACTGTGCTCCGTCCTTCGCCTCAGGGATTCCCTCTCCACCGAGCGGATGGATTCATCCCCCATGAATCGTACTGCAACTCACTCCGTGGAGAATGCTTGACAATTGAATCTCCGTGACTTCGAATTGTGGTGTTATCTTTGTGGGGGAATATATGTATCTACGGCCCAGTTAGAGTCGCTGGGTTGCAAAGCACAGAGGTTGATATTGCGGCTTATCTATGCCAGCATTGATAAGGAGGTTCACTCCGAGGAGAAAGTGTTATTACAGGGAAAAAGGGAACTAGTATCATAAATATTTCCGATGCATCCTCACAAAAACAGCTCGCTCAGTTTATCCAAATTCTACAGTTACAGAATCTAGAACAATTGAATTGCAGAGAATAAGATGTCTTTGTGAAGTACGTAGTTTCTCAGGAGTAGAGCCAAGAAAAACCATGAGAAATTCCACTCTGAACTAGGCGATATTGGAGATGGCTTCAGCACTCACCGAGATTCTCATCAGTCAACAACCCACAAAAGACTTCACCGCGCGGTGTAACACATGTAGACAGGTAGGGTATTTCGCCAGAAACCGGATGCCAGTAGCAGAATCGCCTCAACACCTCATATCATGCTCTGTCGTGGTGTGTTCCGACGTACGACGCTCCACGTCCCTTGGCTCAAATATAGGATCTCCGCGGGAAGCTCAGACGCCACTACCGTGCGGGCGCAAGCTGTGATTGGGTCCTCTCCTACGGTGCCTGTCTCCTTATCAAGATCAGCCCTGCCAGAGGCTGCAAATGCGCTCACATTGTATGGATGGCGGAAATGCTGAGCCCAAGAATCCCGGAGATGTACGTTCTAGATAGGGGGAGTATGGAAACATCAGATGTGAGGCAGAGGGATCCATAGCCGTGGTCTCGAGGTGCAGACCCTCTTTTTCTGTTGCAAGCTCGATAATCACTTATAACCATGAGAGGCCGTTTTCTATGTTTGTGATCTCTTTCCAAGAGGTATACATCTTCATTAATACCAATTAGCCAATATGACTGCAACGACACAAAAACGCGTGGTCGTCGTTGGCCTGGGCATGGTGGGCATTGCTTTCATGTAAGTTGATTTGCACCACTTTGTCACTAACACATATGATCTGACAACAACACAGAGAAAAGCTGCTCAAGTACGACGCCAAAACAAAAGAATACGCCATCACAGTTGTTGGAGAGGAACCATACCTTGCCTACAATCGAGTAGGACTAACAACATTTTTTGAGCACCGAAAAGTCGAAGAATTATATATGAACCCTGCAGAATGGGTAAGACCTCAGCCATCCATTTTGTGGTCCCAGCACTAATACCATGCAGTACACAGAAGCTGAGAGTTCATTAAACTACCACATCAACACAAAAGCCACACACATCAATACCGACGATAAGATCGTTGAATGCGCAAACGGCGAGAACTACCCCTACGACATTCTCGTCCTCGCCACCGGTTCAGATGCTATTCTCCCTCGCATGCTCAAGGGCTGGGACGCCAACGGTGTCTTCGTCTACCGCACAATCGACGACTTGAACAAACTTATTGCATTCTCGAGCGACAAGAAAGGTACCAATGGCGCTGTTGTTGGTGGTGGTCTTCTCGGCCTTGAAGCCGCAAAGGCTATGCTGGACCTTGAATGCTTCAACAAAGTTGATGTTATCGAAAAGTTTCCTTGGGTTCTTGGCAGGCAGATTGACGAGACTGGTGGTAAGATGGTGGCGGACCAGGTCTCGCAGCTTGGCGTGAACCTCAACCTCGGCGTGGGTGTGTCGAGCATGAAGACTGATGAGAATAACAACCTCACTGGAGTTGTTTTTGATGATGGCTCAGAGATTGAGTGCTCAACGCTGTGCTTCGCTGTTGGTGTCAGGCCAAGAGATGATCTCGCAAGGAACTCCAACCTCGAGGTTGGCCAGCGAGGTGGTATTGTCGTCAATGATGACTTGAGAACAAGCATGCCCGATATCTACGCCATCGGAGAGTGCGCTAGCTGGCGAGGCATGGCCTACGGTCTTATCGCCCCTGGTGTAGCCATGGCTGAAGTTGTGGCTTTCAACCTCACACAAGCCAAGATTCACAGCCCTCAAACTTTCAAGACCCCCGATATGAGCACAAAACTCAAGCTTCTCGGTGTCAATGTCGCCAGTTTCGGTGACTGTTTCGCTGATCGTGATGGCCCGGTGACTCTTCCTCCCAAATACGCTAAGACCATCGTCAACGGCGAGGCGAAGTCTCCTTCCGTCGTCCAGGCTCTTACATACCGAGATCCTTTCTCCAATGTCTACAAGAAGTACATTTTTACCAAGGACGGAAAGTATCTTCTTGGTGGTATGATGATTGGCGATGTCTGTGACTATATCAAGCTTCTCCCCATGGTCAAATCGCAAAAGGAACTTGAAGTTTCGCCTAGCGAACTCATCCTCGGTGCCAAGAAGGACGAGGACAGCGATGATCTCGACGATGATGCCCAGGTTTGTTCTTGCCACAACGTCACAAAGGGCGATATCGTCAAGGTTATCAAGGATGGTACCTGCAAGGATGTCGCCAGCATCAAGAAGTGCACAAAGGCCGGTACCGGCTGCGGTGGTTGTGTTCCTCTCATCACCACCATCTTCAACAAGACTATGGCTTCAATGGGCCAAGAGGTCACAAACTACGTCTGCTCGCACTTCAACTACTCTCGCGCTGATCTTTTCAACATCATCATGGTCAAGCGTCTTAACTCTATGGGCGAAGTGATGCGCGAGGTTGGGAACGATAAGGATGCTCTTGGTTGTGAGCTTTGCAAGCCCGTTGTGGCAAGCATCATGGCTTCGCTTTGGAACAAGCACGTCATGGCAAAGACCACCCATGGTCTCCAAGAGACGAACGATCGCTTCCTGGGTAACATCCAGCGAGATGGAACCTACTCTGTCGTTCCTCGTGTATCAGGTGGTGAGATCACTCCCGACAAGCTCGTCGTTATTGGCCAGGTTGCTCAGAAGTATGGCCTCTACACCAAGATCACTGGTGGACAGCGTATCGACTTGTTTGGTGCCCAGAAACAGGATCTTCTTGATATCTGGGGCCAGCTTGTTGCTGGTGGTATGGAATCTGGTCACGCTTACGCCAAGTCTCTGCGAACTGTCAAGAGTTGTGTCGGTTCTACGTGGTGCCGATTCGGTCTTAGTGACAGTGTTGGTATGGCTGTCCGTCTAGAGGAGAGATACAAGAGTATCCGAGGTCCTCATAAGATCAAGGGCGGTGTGAGTGGTTGTGTGCGTGAATGTGCCGAAGCTCAAGGCAAAGAGTATGTATCCCCTTCCATCTTTCACTTTACCAGTATGCTAACTACTTTTTAGTTTCGGTTTGATCGCTACTGAGAAGGGCTGGAACATCTTCGTTGGTGGTAATGGCGGTGCTAACCCTCGCCATGCTGAGCTACTGGCCAAGGACGTCCCTCCAGCTGACGTCGTGACAATTCTGGATCGATACCTCATGTTCTACATGCGCACAGCCGACAAGCTCCAGCGAACAGCCCGCTGGATCGAGAGTCTCCCCGGCGGTATCAAGTATCTCCAGGAGGTCATCCTTGAGGACAAGCTCGGAATCAACGCTTCTCTTGAGGCTCAGATGGAAGAGCTCGTCGACAGCTTCTTCGACGAGTGGGCCGAGGCTATCAAGGCTCCTGCCATCGCTGAGAAGTTCAAGCAGTTCGCCAACACAAACGACACAATTCGCAACATGGAACTCGAGGAGGATCGTGGCCAGAAGCGACCTGCCTTCTGGCCTGCCGATGCTGCTGCCACTGATGACTTCTCAGGACTCAAGGACAAGTGGTCCACAACTTCCTGGGAGCCCATCATCGAGTCCTCATACTTTGATGGTGCAGATGAGCTTCCTAACGGTATCTCCGCCACCGTCAAGCGCGGCGACACTCAGATCGCCATCTGGCGTATCAAGGGCGTCTACTACGCCACACAGCAAATGTGCCCTCACAAACGTGCTTTCATCCTCTCCGACGGTCTCATCGGCCAGGAGCCCAACAAGGCCGAACAAAACGGTGACAAGGCCGGTGCTTCGCCCTGGGTTTCATGCCCTCACCACAAGCGCAATTTCGACCTCGGCAACGGCGCCTGCAAGACTGACGAGTCACTCTCCATCGCAACATTCCCCACTGAGGCTCGCGAAGATGGTATGCTGTACCTCAAGCTTCCTCCCGTAGAAGAACTTGACGCTGCTTTGGGCACCAAGAAGTGGATGGTTAAGAAGGGCGAGGCTGGCGAGGCGCCACTCGCTAAACTTGATAGCAAGATCAAGTTTGTGGGACTGCGTGGAAAGAAGCCTTATGTTAAGCCGACTGGTAGTGCCAAGATGACTACTAAGCCGCTTGATCTTATGATGGCGGCAAATGGATGTGGAGGCGGTGCGCCTGAATGGTAAATATAAAAGAAAGGTATAGAGATAGAAAAGAAGCTTAAGATATCATATGGGGCTTGGCGTTGGGGATTATATGGATTGGTTTGGGTTGGGGGTTTGCTTTATTATGAGTACTTATTAGTGTAGATTTATATGTGAATACCTCCCTCGATTATACATCAAGTACGAGATCAAGTGCAGAGTTTTACCTTATATACGAGAAGTCCAAGTGGTGAAGGTATAAGACCCCGAACGTTTAAGGAAGATCAAGCTTGAGTCGCGAGGTTCTTTCTGACCTTTGATCATTCTAACATAAGTACCCTTCAATTGCGAAGCCCAGTCACATATAAAAGATAACTCATTCTAACTATCAACTTGGATCACTATTTTCCTTTAAGCACACAGGGAGTATTTCCAAGTCATTATAACTGTGACTAGCTTTGGCTTGGTGGCCACAACGACTATCGGCTTAAGAAAATGCCAAGGTACTGCTTTTGGAAATATATTGGTTCTTATAATACCAATAGCCTCTTATTATATGCCTATTAGAGCCATCCCCGCTTCTCGTAGCTTGTCGTTGTTTATATCGTGACTATATAGTCATTTGCTCAAAGCTCCCGGTTTGGCTTCTCATCATGCGTGTTAGTCACAGCAATAACGCCACCATCCTTCTCAATATCCGCAGGAAGATTTCCAAGAGCGCGATCACCAAACATTAAATCAATCTCCTCGAGCGATAGACCCTTTGTCTCTCGGAAAGCGAAGATGAGTGTGGGCAGAGTGATGATAAGGTTGAAGGCTGTTTCGTGTGAGTCAATTTGTCGGAAGATAAAAGGGTTCACATACCAACGAAGACGAAATAAAACTTCCATCCTAACTCCTTTAGAGCTAAAGGACTGACTTGGCTCCAAAAGGTAGATACAAGCCAGTTACCAATACCAGTAGCAAAGGCACAGCCCTTACCACGGATCTGGTACGGCATGATCTCAGCCATGTAAGTCCAACTTACTGGACCGAAAGATACCGAGAAAATGATACTGACACAGAAGAGGAAGGCAACTCCGGCAATGCTCAGACCTCGGTGGGTACCGTCGAGGTTCTGGCTGTTGACAACACTCTCAAGGATCAGCGCGATGGTGATGCCGATGATACCGTATATCAGGGGCCTCTTTCGACCGATTCTATCGGAAATAAAGATAATGAAGAACAGGTCTAAATAGTATTAGTAATATCCTTTGTTTCTCGTTTCAGGGGGTATGAAAAGGTATCTCGACTTACTAGCAAGAGGGCCAATACAGTTGTAAATTCCAGCAACCAGGAGGTTAGTTTTCCCTTCGAATCCTAAGGCAGAGTACATGACCGTTTGATAGTAACTACACAAATATGTTAGCCAAGGTTAAATCACATATATCGCGGCGTTGCTGCGTGGTATTGAGTTTTGTCTTGGTGGGGATGGTGAAAGTTGGGATACCCGTAGACAATCAAATTGAGGGCCCAGACACTTACCCAATAACATTGATTCCTAGAATTTATGTTAGCTTGCGTCCTTTAAATAGTCAAGTTGTCTGGGGCAATAAATGACTACTCGGGGGCTTCTCGTACCAGTAAATTGCGTAAAGACTTGAACAAGAGTTCCAAGCATAAGTCGCTTCCTCCACTGAGGTACCTTAAACATTATCATCCAGCCTGGTGCAGTAGCAGCCTTCTCGGCGTCGATAGTAAGCTTGATCTCGTTAAACTCAGACTTGATCCACTCGTCATTCGAACCGTCAAAGTGCAACTTTCGAAGAATTCTCATGCCATCATCCAGTTGATCGGTCGCGATAAGATGTCGAGGTGTCTCCGGAAGCCAAAGCATACCCAAGCACAGCAGTGCAGAGGGGAATGCTTGAAATGCGAGAGGGAATCTCCATTGGAAAGATGAAGTATCGGGCATATGATGACTGCCATATCCGACCCAGGTTGAAACGATGAAACCAACGCCAATCATTTGTTGGGCGAGACCGACGATTAACCCCCTGTTTTTGGGGCTTGCGCATTCTGACTGATAGACTGGAACTAAAACGGTGTGTAAGTTAAGGGAGCCCATATCACCTGTTGTTGGGGATACGTTGTTGCCTCGTTGGTGTTGGGAACCTGTGGAGGATCATATAAGACTTACCACTCATAGACAGCAAACCAACAGCGAATCCAGCAATGATTCGTCCAATAAGCATCATAGCAAGACTGTGAGCTGAGTTAGTGAATAGAGAAGCTATGCTAGGTAGCTCAGCACGCACTGGTAAGCGGCAGCTTGAAGAACACCACCAAGCGTGCAGATAACAGCGCCAATTCCAATAGTTTTTCTTCTGCCAAACCTGTCCATGATAACTCCTCCAAAGAGAGCACCGAATACTGCTCCTCCGCTGAACGTCGAGTTGATGGCTCCTACAATGGAAGATGTGGATGTTGTGTCGAAGTAGTTCTGGAAGTGTTTCGAAGCGATAACATCTGTCATTACCCCAGAATCGTATCCGAATAAGAAGGATCAATTTCATCTGTCAGTATTCATACTATTCCATCGAGAGAAGTATGGGAATTGGTTATATGTACCCAATGGCTGCAAAGCAAGCCAGGCCGATGTTGTAGGCTTTCCCCATATCGTGAACCTCACTACGCAGAGTTGTACAAAGGTTTAGTTAATCGACAAATCGACAATATAAGAGTAATGTGGATAAGAGATCCAGTGCCAACAGAGACCCTTGAGATTATTTATACAATCACCACCCCCAAACCATGGCTCCATTCTCAAATATCGCTCGTGTCACTGTTGATCAATTCTAGATGTACCCTGATCAAACAGATCCACGTTCCCCAGGGGGGCCCAAGTGGACGTCTCCGCAACAGTCATGTTGATGGCTGGAGACTTGCATGGTGTCCTTGAGGCCGGAGGAAATATTGCTAGTCATAGGCGACCGCCGCCGGTTAAATGGCAATGAGGAATATCCAGCTCATGAAACTATCATAGGCGTCGACATGAACCAGAGCAGTCTTAGAGGGCGTGACGCTTGTGCTAAAGAGATTTGACATATCTGTATTTTTGGCTAAATTCAAATGCTGTTCTCTCTACGGAGTAGAATGGGATCGTTAAAGTGACCTTTGATCCTTCTGCTTGTTGTTGACATGCGGGCCAATCGTAGGTCATGTCGGGGTATATAACCCGACTCGAGGCTAGGTCATTGTCATATGTACAGGTACACAGTCTGGAAGGCCGAATTCTTAGTCCATTACGATATGGCGAATCAAGTTCCCTTCGTGTATAGATTTACAACGACAGGATCATCGCATGCATTGCCCTTTCTGCGAGAACAGGCATGGGGGTTCACACCTTCAATAGTAGAGAAGACCTTTGTCTCAAGTGCAATAAACTAACTTGAACATCGAGGTGTGTACGTAGACGAGATCCCAACCTGTAAGTCCGCCAACTCAACTCGCCCTAGTCAATGTCGAAAAGGAATTCCCATGGAATCGGGATCTGGGCGATCATTTAGTGATCTCATATACCCTCCCTATCGATATTACTACACAGGGATGTAACCTTGAAGTTGCAGTGCCTCAAATATACATATTCTAGAAATACTACATATAGGTCCTTGAACGGCAGTTAAAGATAAGTACCGAATTTCATTCCTCACTGGTTCTCGAAATGTGCTTAATTTCCTGTATCATTAATAAGACGTGTTTTCGCGCCCTGAGCTAGTGTTGTGATTCAATCAATATTAGCTGCGAGAGTCATGCCTGGAAGGCCCTGGACATATTATGATGCACACACATCTCCTTTGGGCTCGTCGGCCAATTAGTCCAAGAATAATCTTGCGTCTATCCTGGTGATAGTTCCAGTCCATAAACTGAGCGTAGTGGCATTCATGATAGAACATGCTAAACTACCGGATAAATAGAAGAACAGATCAAAATATCCCTGATTCCATCTGTCAAATTTACTGCTGCCTTGCTACATGGCCCTCCCATGGGATATGTATGCCAGCCACTTCATGAGCTGGTTGATCGTAAGTGACTGGCCAATCACGGCACTTGTAGACCACTAAAGTTGCTCATTCCGGTAACCCCAAAGGCCGTTGTATGGAGCGCATGTAGATTTTGAATTGAAATCGGCCCTATGCCTACGGCTATAATATTTTAGCACTCTTCTTCACCTGGAGTCGTTCTCTTGACATATGCACGACATTCAGCTCACCCGAATAATCCTCCATCTGGGATAGTTAGACATATCCTTGCCTGTCCCACCGCCCTTTGTTTGGCAGCAGCAAGACGCCCCAATCCGCTAGAGCTCCTCCGTGTGGAACGGAGTCAAGTGGGGTTCCGGTGGGGTGATTCCTCCGTGTGGGGCGGAGCCAAGTAAGGTTCCGGTGGGGCGACCATATCTGCCACACCCAGTACCCCTCCGCAATTTAACCTTATTCTTTTGCTTCCACTGCCCTGATCGGCTGCTGGGCAAATAGGAAAGTTAAAATCAACCACGCACAAAACTACCTTGTATGATCATCACAAGAGAGGATGACTCTTTCAGAGACATTCAGAGGATTCTCGCTTACTGAAGTTCTCAGGTAGCTAGGCTTAGTGTTGATGGCTATAGGGTGTTTCAACTTTCCGGGAAGGCGGCACGGCCAACATTTAGTATATTATCTTTGTCCTGGCTAGAGATTCGTTGATAGGTGCACGAGGCGCTATAAGGCATATCGTGTAAGTTGTCACATTCATGAGTATCTTATTCAAGAGATATCTAATTATTGCGAACTATGTAACTCATAAGCCAATTACAAAGACTCGATAGACACAGGACCATCTCCCTCCAGCTCCCGTCCGTTCTCTGAAATTTTGTAGCCGCCCTTGAGTTTATCAGTTCCTTGAAGCTTACCATCTTCGCCAACAAGAAGTTCAGTAATCGTGTTTCCTTCTCCATCGACCACGGTAGCCTTAGCACCAGGAGAGACCTGATATAGAGCAACTTCAACATTGGTCGCAAATTCGTAAGCCGCACTAACCTCCTTGCGGCCACCGAGGACGAGAACAGTGTTCTCGCGTACGTACAGGGGCAGAGTGCCAAAAGCGTGCTTCTCCTTAAACCATCCGGGACCAGACTTCACTTCGTTGGTGAAGTAAGATGTCCACTTACCCTTGGGGAGGTAAAACTCCACTTCTCCGGACTCTTCGTAGATAGGAGCAGCTAGGAGTTGCGATCCTACCATGAATTGACGATCGAGGTACCATGAGGTGGGATCCTCAGGGAACTCAAGGGCAACGGCTCGAAGAGACATAGGAATGCCACCTTCAATAGACTCCATGGCCTGAGATAAGATATACGGCATCAATCTTGTTTTCAATGCTGTCCACTTAGCCAAAGTCCTAGAGCATCCTTCCTCAGTGGTATCGTCATCATCGACCATCCAGGGTACACGGTAGGAGTTACTTCCATGCAGACGACTATGACTGCACAAAAGACCCATCGCAACCCATCGCTTATAGATCCATGGTGGTGGAGAGCCCTCAAAGCCGCCAATATCGCAGCTCCAGAATGTAAAGCCGCTGACACCCATGGACAATCCACCTCGGACGGACTCGGCGAGGGCTTCGGGTGTAGACTCGCAGTCTCCGCCCCACACGAGAGGGAATCGCTGTGATCCGGCACAGGCAGCACGTGCAAAGAGAACAGCTTCGTTATTGCCGTATCGTTTCTGAAGAGCCTCATAGACAAGCTTGTTGTAAAGGAAGGCGTAATAGTTATGCATCTTGTGAGGATCGACAGATGTATCATGCCACTGAACGTCAAGGGTGGGAATACGCTCGCCAAAGTCCGTCTTCAGGGCATCGATACCCTTGTCAAAGAGGCTGTTAAGACACTCAGTGTACCAAGCACAAGCCTCAGGGTTCGTCACGTCCAAGAGACCCATACCAGCTTGCCATAGATCCCACTGCCAGATATCACCATTCTTGCGCTTGAGCAGATATCCCTTCTCAGCAGCGTGCTTGAAAACAGCGCCAGCTTGGGCGAAGTAAGGGTTAATCCAGACACAAACTTTCTTGCATAGACCCTCCTCTTTGAGACGTGAGATTTGACCCTTGGGGTCGGGAAAGCGGTCTGAGTCGAAGACAAAGTCTGTCCATTTGAACGCCTTCATCCAGAAGCAGTCGTAGTGGAAAACGTCCACGGGCGAGCCGCGGGACTTCATACCTTCAAGGAACGATTTGACTGTGGCTTCGTCGTAGTTCGTTGTAAAGCTAGTTGTCAGCCAAAGCCCAAAGCTCCAGCTTGGAACCTTGTTGGCCTTTCCAGTAAGAACAGTGTATTTCTTGAGAACATCCTTCGGTCCATCGCCGTAGATGATATACATCTTCAATCTTTGCCCCTCAACAGTCGTCTGCACACGACAACACCTCTCACTACCAATTTCAAGATCGACTTTCCCAGGATAATCGATGAAAACACCATAACCACGGTTGCTCATCCAGAACGAAATGTTCTTATAAGCCTGGTCACTGGAAGTACCACCATCAGCGTTCCAGAGAACAACATTCTGACCGACTTTGTTCCACGCTCCAAAACGCTCACCAAGGCCATGGACGGACTCGCCGACGGATAGAGTCGTTTGCATGAACATGTAGTGCTTGAAGTTGCTCATGTTACCGGTCTGTTCCTGAGAACTAGGCGCCGGGGAGTACGCAAAGCCGGTACTGCGGTTGCCAAGATTCGTGAGATGCTTCTTGCCATCAGAGCTGTGAAACTTGATATCGAAGTTATGCTGATCGGGATCAATTGTCGCGGATAACATGCCGGACTTGAGAGTAGTGCCTTTGTCACTCTTGAGGATCTTTCCCTCAACCTTTGGTTGGCCGGTAGGGAAGAGGTCAAAGTCGGGGCCTTTTCTCTGGGCTCCGGCCCAGTGTGTAGTTTCAATAGAGATGACACCGTCCATCTCTGCTTTGATATCGATATCCAGCGTAGGCTGGTTGAGGGTATCGCCGCGGGAGCGGATTTGCTTAATTGGACATAGCAGGTTCAACGCCTGCTGGTCCTCACTTGGAGTGACTTCGTAGACGTCTTCAGCATATTCAGTGCGGAAGTCTTGGGCTGGCAGCCACATTCCATCACGCAAATGCATGGTTATAGGCCGACAGAGTAGTGCTTGGTTGTTATGAGGAGGGAGTACAAAGAGTTGATGGCTCAGTTTGCCTGTGTAGGTATGAAGTTAGAAAATATAGAGATGCTTCTGGACGGAATGACTAGTCTTTGAATTAAATAGGATAAAGGAAGCACAATTTCTGTAGTGTCACTCTCCACTACTTGATCCTCCATCATGGAACCTCACAATGCATCAGTATCCTTCACTACCTACACGGTGACAATTCACCCGGCGCAACCCCTCTCGACCCCACCATCTATCTTATTACAATATTGTTCCTTAGATCCCCTCAACGTCATTCGTTCGCATCTGACAACAAGTGATTACATAGTACGTACACAGACGATAGCCTTAGAGAGTTGCATCCCGTTCAGTCAAGGGTCCCCTGCTCGACTATCAAGTGGTGGGTGGATAAATCATTTAGCCGGCGCTAGAGGCACACCCAGTTAAGGATCGACAGAACTGCCCCTCTAGCTGCAGCAACATGCCTGCACATCGCGGGATTCAGGGCCGTTGTAATGAACGGTATTCTGCCGTGAGCGGCTGGTCCATCACCGTCCGTTTCTGTGAGAGGGCAGTTGACTTACACACCAATCTCTAGAGCTCCCTGTCATGTATGACAGCTAAACAAGCACAGGGCCGGCCACAGGTACCCTCTTCTCATGATCTTCCTATAATGCTACTTTCATAGTTCGTACCTAGCTTCATCCATATCCTTCTTAGTCAGTTCATCTGCATTAAAGCTAGGATATTCGGCTCGTCGTTTCATATACCGGCCCAACCCATATCAACTTAAAAGAAATCCACAAATCCCAGTCTTGTGTCCATCTCTTCCGCCGTGGCGCCCCCGCATTTCCCCAGGGCCTTGTCATGATCGTCCTGTCCTTCGGTCGTAATATCCTCAAGGGACAGTACAAGCACTAAGTCCAATTGAGCTTGTAATTAAAGCTCGTATGCACTGCAACGGAAGAGTAAGGTGCCAAGTATCGCGAAATGACGCGGCACCTCTCTGGCTGCACGGTTAATTGTAAGAACATGGTCCCAGAGTTCCTATAAATTCATAGCAATCCCACCACGTTCCTTGTATAACTTCAATAACTTCTTCATCTTCAAGTCTCACAATGAAGCTCTCTAGCTATCTCTGCGCGGCAGTTCTGGCCACGGCCGGTCAGGCTGCCAAGGATAAGCCTGTGTACAAAGATCCAAAGGCCTCTATCGACGACAGAGTCTCGGATCTTCTCAAGCGAATGACTATCCAAGATAAGACGGCTCAGTTGATCCAAGGTGATATGAGAAACTATTTCAACCTAACTGACGAGACTGTCAACAAGACCGGTTTGGAGTGGAACTTCAAGTACCGTGCCAATGCAATCTGGACTGGCTTATACGCGAATATGACTACTATTAAGAAGGCTGCCAAGCTGGGACAGGATTATCTAGCCAAGGAGACCAAGCTCGGCAAGTTATGTTACTCAACCCTTCAGTAACTCAAGCTAATACTCTGCAGGCATTCCCGCCTTTGTTCAGAGCGAGGGATTACATGGCGTTCTTATTCTTAATGGCACCATCTTTAACTCTCCCATCGGTATGGGCTGCTCTTTCAACCCAGAGCTTATCGAGAAGATGGCAGATATCATCGCGACAGAATCTCGAGCCGTTGGTATCAACCAGTTGTTTTCTCCTCAAGTCGATCTCGCTCGAGAATTGCGATTTGGTCGAGTTGAGGAATGCTTCAGCGAAGACCCTTACCTGTTTGTTCTCACCAGTTATTGTAGGTGACTAGATGTTGACTGTAGTACAGTGCCGGAGAGATGGGTTACAGATACGTCAAGGGCCTCCAGGCCGGTGGCGTTTCTGCTATGGTGAAGCACTATGTAAGTCCTCTCAAAAATCATTGTTAATATACTAACAAAAAAGGCCGCTTTTGCCAGCCCTGAGCAAGGCATAAACACCGCCCCAGTCCATGGTGGTGAGCGAGAGCTGCGGTCTCTCTACCTTCCTCCATTTAAGCGAGCCATCATTGACGGTGGAGCTACATCTATTATGAGTTCCTATAACTCTTACGATGGTGTCCCAGTTGTCTCTGATTCCCATCTTCTCACTGACATCCTTCGAGATGAGTGGGGTTACAAATACTATGTCATCTCTGATGCTGGTGGCACTTCTCGTCTTGCCCAGGCTTTCTACGTTTGTCCCCTCAAGGATGACGAGTGCATTACTCTTGAGGTGAGTTTCACTGCCATGTCTTGCTGGAAAATACATATTAACTATGTAGGCTCTCCCTGCTGGCAATGATGCCGAAATGGGTGGTGGCTACTGGAGTTTCGAGATCATCCCCGAACTTGTCAAGGCTGGCAAGCTAGACGAAAAGGTCGTCGACACAGCTGTGTCTCGTGTTCTTCGCTCAAAGTTCGAGATGGGCCTCTTTGAGAAGCCCTTCACTGGTGTTGCTGACGATAAGATCTGGGACTATATCAACACCAAGGCTCATAAGAAGGTTGCTCGCCAACTTGATGCCGAAAGTATTGTTCTACTTGAAAACCATGAGAACACTCTCCCTTTAAAGAAGGATGCCAACATTGCCGTTATCGGCCCCATGGCCCACGGTTATGTCAATGTAAGTAATACCATGGCCTTACTGATGACAATGGCTGACTGAAATTAGTACGGCGACTATGTCATTCACACAGCAATGTCACGGGGTGTCACACCCTATGATGGTATTAAGGCTGCTAGCAAGGGCAAGGTCACTTTCACCCAAGGCTGCGAGCGCTGGTCCACAGACGAATCAGGCTTCAAAGACGCCGTTGCTGCTGCCGAAGCCGCCGACGTCGCAGTCGTCGTGGTCGGAACCTGGTCTCGCGATCAGGACGAGCTCTGGCAGGGCCTGAATTCGACAACAGGAGGTACATTTTCCGAATATCATATGAGAGATTAAAATTAGAAAATGACGACTAATATGACAGTAGAACATATCGACGCCAGCAACCTGAACCTTATCGGTGCCATGCCAAAGCTTGTCAAGGCTATCATCGATACTGGAAAACCAACCGTTGTCGTGTACAGCTCGGGCAAGCCTATCACTGAGCCCTGGATCTCTAAAGAGGCGTCTGCTCTTGTTCAACAGTTTTACCAGTCTCAAGAGGGTGGTCATGCTCTGGCAGACGTTCTTTATGGCTCCATCAATCCATCAGGGAAACTCTCAGTAAGCTTTCCGTATGATGTCGGCACTACACCAATTTATTATGACCATTTACGGTCTGCAAGAACAAATCCCAATCCTGGGAAAGTTTATGAGAATGGCACTCTCAAGTTTGGCAACAATTACATCCTCGAGAACCCTGAGGCCCTCTATACATTTGGCTATGGCTTGTCATACAGCAAGTTTGACTTCTCTAAGATATCCGTATCCAAGAAGAACGTTACTGCGTCTGATACGGTCACCGTTTCCGTCGACGTAAGCAACAAGTCCGATCGTGACGGCTCCGAGGTTGTACAGCTGTATGTTAAGGACATGCTTGCTTCTGTTGATGTTCCGCGATATCAGCTCAAGGGTTTCAAGAAGGTCGCTGTCAAGGCTGGTAAGACCAAAACTGTCAAGATTGATCTCAAAGTCGAGGACTGGGGTTTGTGGAACCGCAAGATGAAGTACGTCGTTGAGCCTGGTGATTTTACTGTCTTGGTCGGCAACTCAAGCGAGAACTTCAAGGGTAACGTAACTGTTACCGTCTCGTAGACAGGTTTAATCAGGTTATTAGAAACAGATGTAATGGTTTTGTTACGAGTCACTCGTAATTTTGTAACGATTTGCATTACGTCTTGTGGTGTTGGTAAAGCTTCCTCAAGATTGATAACTGCTTGCTCGGAACTCGTTCTATTCTTTCAGATCCTCAATTGGAGCAATTAGATCAGATTTTAATATTAGGAATCATTACTGGTAGGCAATTATGCAATATATCCGATTCAGGTGGAATGGGTGAGTCAAGCTGCGGATGATTTGCAAAATTGCTTTTCGTAATTTAGCATACCTAATGAAACACTTTCCTTTAATAGAAGCCCATCTCTTCAGGCGGCGTAAAGTATGTTAAGGAATACCTAAGGTAAAGTTATATATGAGTTTAGGTAAGAAAGATTTAGGAAGCTTTTATGGCCCCCTAGGATCCACATTTATGGCATCTAAATTGAATTGGTCTTATCTCTTATCGCAACGTTTAAGGATTGCTTTATCCGGCGTCGGCTTTTTTATCATCCGCGCACTATCCAATCAGAACAATCTGCGCCCGGAAATGTGGTCATGGCTATGGGAAGGCGGGCAGCCTCGCTTCTCTTGTTCCAGCTTCTCCTCGTCGTCCCAGCACACTCGATCCAAAATTACTTGCGGTCAACTTTTCCACGTCAACACGGCTTTTTCTTCCAAACTGGGACTCACCTGGTACTTGAGGGCGATTAACATACTTTAGGCGCCCTTTTCTCCTTCTAGACGTGCGCAAAAGGCCTGCACTCCCTCGTCGCCTTATCCACAACTTCCATCGACTCAACAGTTCAATCCAACCTCTGCCCGCCATGGCGTCGCAACAGATTCTCTTCGCCGAGACCATAGCGGGTATGAAGAAGGCTTTTAAAAGGAAATCATACGGTACGCGAATCTCGCTGCGCTCGTCGCGATTGGGAAATTGACAGCTGACCATCTCACCCAATAGAGTCCGACTCAGATTCAGAGATCGAAAGCTATAGCAATCGAGGAAATAAGCTCAAAAAGCAGGCGCGATTCGCCCGTCAAGGACAATTGGTTCCCAATAATGGCCCAAGTTCGTATAGAGAGGTTCGTTGTTTTGGCAAACCCATCCCAGGTCAATTTCTGACTTGACCAGTACGTTGAGTACGCCGGAGTTCGACGCCCGATTCTTTATCGCAATCCCCCATTAGTCGACGAGGAAGGATACGAAATAGATAGCGACGACGAAGATGAGGAGCGCGTTCAAGAAGCCGAAGCTTCGGCTGCAGAGATGAACCCATACGCGAACATCCAAATAGAAAGTATGTCAACAATCCCGCATTTCAATGGCAGGGCTAACAGAGACAGATATACTTGCACCACTTACTGCATCGACCGCATTACCGACACACCCGACCCTCTCGAAACCCTTCACGTCCAAAACTTTGACTCGACTTGTTGACCAAAGCTGCGACATTATGCGCAAGGAGAACCGTTCTCTGTGGAAAGTTAGGCACCTCCTGACATCGCTGTGCGGCGACTACACTTGGGTTCCATGCGAAATGATGGTCCGGCCGGCGGATGTCGAACTCTACACAGACAATCACACGGCGCGACATCTGTTGGCTCTATCCCAGGCGGTATTAGTATTTCCTGCAATCACCAATGGCGACGTGAAACCAGGCAGCGGCGCCGAACAAAGAGATGCTGCACCGGACACAACTTTAGACAACGAGCCAGCTGACAAGGATGCGGAGGATGCTGATATAACCATGACGGACGCTGGGACTGCCGACCCAGATGATTCTTTTGTGGAAGATGCCCACGAGAACGAAAAAAGTGCTGCTAAGAAGGATGCTGTGAACGCGACTTCAAATATGCATAATGGCGATCAGGTGCCAGCTGCACAGCCCGATCCAAAAGAATCCAAGGCTGAGCCAACAAACGGTGTCAACGAAATTTCAAATGAACAGGGGACGAATGAGATTGGAGCGACCAGAGTTGAGGCCAATGCGAAACCTCCAACTAGCGATGCGCATCAGCAAAAAGAGCCGGCTGAGACAATAGGGCCAGATTTGTCCATGATCTCTGAAGGGGAGGATGACTTCATCCATCCCATGTTTCTTGCACCTTCGGGAGCAAGACCAGATCGAGACATCGGTTTGCCCGACCAAGAAGCAGAGGATATTCGACGACTGCTTGCCCTTTACGTACAGAAGCAGGAAGAGGTGTGCAGAGGGGCAGAAAGACTGTTCCTGGGGCTCCTTAAAGCTGAGCAGCTGCGAAAGAATGTGCTCCACTGGTCCAAGGCAGAAGCTCATTCAGGGCCTAACCGAGACATGTCGGACGGTGAAGACTGGTATGACAAGGAGGAATGGGGTCTCACAGAAGACCTCAAAAAGGGGCAGGATGAGGAGGAAGAGGATGTCCAGACAACGGGCAAAAAGACAAGAAACCGACGACAATAGTCGCTGGTTTCTTTGTGTTATTAATGGATGATAATGACTGATTTGTTGGGGTTTTTTGGGCGTTTCAAGGCTGGCGTTTAGAATAAACCGCGAGACAAGCCTTGATGCCAACCGCGAGAGCGCACTGTTCTAACTCGATAGATATGAATACTGAAGCATTTAGTTAGTGATATCGATAACAACTCGATGCCTGTTTGTTTGATCGGTCTAGTTGTAGGTTAGGTGAGCGAATGAGGCGTTCTCTCGGCATAGGTTGGATTCGGCAGATTTACTTGCCTTGATTTCTCGGCTACAGGGATCATTTGGTTGTGGATGGTGGATCAAAGGCGCAGACTCCAGGGCTTCTCCAATTGACCCTCTGTAGTTTCGGGTCCGTAGCTCCACTAATTCCGCGGGTAGGGTCCTTCCATTATGACACGGGCCGGACTCTCCCCTCTTCCGCTTTCCACTCTCTTCCATGTGACAGCTACAGGAATATTCCCAGGATCTAATCTAGACACCCTAGCTCTCCAAGCTCTCTCTTTCTCCAGGCTTCTGTTTTAATTCTGTTTTCCACCTCCTTCAAAACCTCAACAATTATTCTCATAACAACAGAGTTGGTTACTTACTCTCTCTTTGACCGTCTCCTCCATGACTCTTGCGTGAACTTGTTACGTCAGTGATTACGACTTTCGCTATTACCTCACTTTACTCTTTGTTGCCTGTTTATTCATTAGCTGTCATCATGGCTCTTGGTGTGAAAGACTTTATCGACTATGTTGATTATGACAAGCAAAGCTTGTACAGTAAGTCTTTGTCCACTGACTTGAGCTTCTCCAATGACATCTGGATCTGACTTGACCTCTTCACTTCTTCCAGTCTCTGCTGCCTCTATTGCCTTCAACCCTCTCTTCTGGAAGTGAGTTACCAAGTCCCAGTACGACCCATTTCATGGCTAACCTGTGTCCTTCAAGCATCGTCGCCCGTCAAGGTATGCAGAAGCATACAGCTATACGATCCACTGTCAACTAACACTGTCACTGAAAGAATATCACAACAAACTCCTGACCAAGATTTTTGGTGGTAACTCCCAAGCTGCCTGCTATGCTCTCGCTGCCACCATCTTCTCTCTCGGTATGGTTCGCGACTTCATCTTCAAGACTGCTATTGCCGAGCAACCTACACATCCCGCCCTGGTTACCGACTTCATCCAGGCTGCCGCTGTTGCTCTCTTTGTCGTTGGTAACGTACTGGTCGTCTCTTCCACCTGGCGACTGGGTATTACCGGCACGTTCCTCGGTGACTACTTCGGCATTCTTATGGACGAGATGGTGACTGGCTTTCCCTTCAACGTGACCGGTTCTCCCATGTACACTGGCTCTACCTGCAGCTTCCTCGCAACTGCTATGTGGTACGGCAAGCCTGCTGGCATCCTGCTCACTTTCTGGGTTCAATTTGTCTACAAGATCGCCCTGCGATATGAGGATCCATTCACGTCTGAGATCTACGCCAAGCGTGAGCGTGAGTGTGCAGCCGGAAAGAAGTCCAACTGAGCTCCTCAGAACAGTCTGTACTCTTCCAGGTAACACAGCAAATAAGAGTGACAAGACAACATACCGGCGCAGCCTTAACCTCATTTAAAGGCTCGTGAATGAAAGGAGACTGCCAAGCAGCTCCATTTTGCCAGCTAGGGTGCAATATACACCAAGTTGACACAGAAAGCTACGCCTTTCAACAGGCCAGGTGCCTCTCAACAGGCTTAAGGAGTTTTCAGATACAAATACAGAGATACCACAACTTACCGACACAGGATAGTCAGCTTGCATAAGGAATTACATTTAAACCTCAATACCAAACTGAGCATTTACCAGCACGACCATAAACGATGAATTCCCTTTCTTAATCCTTTCCCAAGACTATCATCTTCGAGCCAACTTACTTTGGCTTGCCTCTAGACATGAACATAGTCCTCGCTTGGGCAAACTGAGCCTCATGGATGGTTATCTATCGACTCAGTTTCGCGATCAGAATAGTCACAGGAATCTAGTTGCTAAGCAGGGGCTCCAGTTATATCGAGATTTGAAGGGCAACTGGCCATGTTCTGACATCCTGACAGAGCACATGCGCAAGAATAGATTTTGAAGTAATACACATGGTGATATCAGGTCATATCGTACACTAGACTCAAAGCCATTTAGCTCATTTAGTCATTCCTCATAAGTTGATTTGAGAATCTACTCTGCAGTCCAACAACCCTGCAAAATAATATCAACAGGCTGCACTCGTTTCTAACCCACTCCTTATACACCGGTCATACCCATTCATGTCCTTTTGTCAACACCAACTCTATTTCTCTAAAATTCGCTCATCTATGTTTCAGAGGGCTTGTTGTCGGGAAGCAGATCGACAGCAGAAGCCTCAACGGGCTTCTCCTCAGTAGGTTTCTCTTCAGTCGATGCCACGCCGGCCTTCTCGGCTTGACGGAGGGCGAGCTTCTTTTGCTTCTTCTTGTCCTTAGCCGCCTTCTTAGCCGCGGCCTTCTCCGCTTCAAGAGCCTTTTGCTTTCGGATCTCTTCACCGCCAAAGGCTTCACGCCACTCATCAAGCTTGGACGTGGGGATCTGTGTAAATAGGAGCTTGGGCTCGCCAATCTTCTGGCCAGGCTTGACGAGGTCGCCAGTCCATGTCTCGGGAATGGAGATCAGGCCAGGGCTGCCGATCTGCTCCAGGATAGCCTCGGAAGTCGAGGGCATGTAGGGGTGGACGATGCTGGCAAGTAGCTGTAGGTGGTTGATACCAAGACCGATGACAGCGGCGCAGCGGTCAGGCTCATCGGCAAGAAGCTGGTTGTTCAGCTTGCTGTCTTGCAAAAGTTTGTTGCCGAGGGCAGAGATGTGCATAACAGAGGCGAGACCAGCACGAAGCTTGATAGCATCGAACTGAGCGATGAAGGTCTTGAGAGCCTCGTTGACCTCCTTCTTATGCTCCTCCAGACGCTCGTCAGTGTACTTGGTGTAGTCTGGCACAATACCATCCAGCTTGGCCTGTGTGAACTTGAGGATTCGCTGGTTCAGGTTACCAAGGTTCTTGAGAAGATCGTTGTTGTTGCAGTCAATGAACTCCTGCCACTTGAACTCGGAGTCGGCAGATTCGGGCCGTCTTGAGAGGAGGTAGTATCGCCAGACATCGGGATCAACGCCAGTTTCCTTGGCAGTGTTTCCAAACACGCCGACACCACGGGACTTGCTGAACTTTCCACCCTCGTAGTTGAGGTATTCAGTTGTTGACATCTTGTGGACCTTGGTCCAGTTCTCTCCTGTTCCAAGCTGAGAGGCAGGGAAGATGATAGTGTGGAATCTAAGAAATGGTCAGAACCTTTAATGCCCATCTCTACCTTGGCGAACTTTACTCACGGTACGTTGTCCTTGCCCATGAACTGGTAGAGCTTGACGTTCTCAGGGTTCTTCCACCACTTCTTCCAGTTGGTACCATCCAAGTTATCGCCATCAACCAAGTTCTTGGTGATGGAAACATAGCCAATACAGGCATCAAACCAAACATAGAAAACTTTCTCAGCATATTCCTCGTTGCTTAAACCCTCGAGATCTTTGGGGATGGGAACACCCCACTTGAGATCTCGGGTGATACCACGGGGAAGAAGTCCCTTGTCTATCCATGACTGGGTAATGGAAATACAGTTCGTGCTCCAGTCTCCCTCCTTGCTGCTCTTATGGAACCAGGGAACGAGAAGGTCCTTAACTGCGTCTAGACGGAGGAAGAGGTGCTTCGTCTTTCGCTTCTCGGGGGTGGTACCATCAACCTTGCAGCGGGGGTTGATCAAGAAACCAGTAGCCTTGGCTTCGACATGGTCATCATCGGAAGTGCTGGGCTCGCGCTCGGGCTCAAAGGGATCAAGAAGACTGCCACAGGCATCGCATTGATCTCCACGGGCTCCGAGGTCATGGCAGATGCTGCATTCACCCTCGACGAAACGATCCGCAAGGAACTTGCCGTGGGCAGGGTCCGTGCAGAAGGGTTGAGTAGTCTCGCGTTCTTCGATATAACCATTCTTCCAAAGCTCCTTGAAAATCTGTTGCACAATCTGCGTCTGTTGTTGGGTAGGTGTTCGGCCGAAAATGTCGAAGTCAATTCGGAACCAGTCGTAGACACCCTTGTGAAGGGCGTGATACTTGGCGCAAAGGTCGGCGGGCGAAAGACCTTCCTCGAGGGCCTTTGTCTCGGTAGCGGTACCGTACTCGTCGGAACCACAAACGTAGATGGTGTTGTATCCTCGGGCTCTGCAGTAGCGAGCAAACACGTCGGCAGAGAGAACACTGCCAATGATGTTGCCCAGGTGGGGGATGTTGTTGACGTAGGGGAGGGCGCTTGTGATTAGGATGTTGCGCTTGCCCTCCTCGGGCAAAATGGGTGATTTTGAAGCCATTCTTGGCGATCTGATATATCAGTCACGCAACAGATGTTTGCAATAGTTGATGCAAGATTAGATGTTGGTTGATGGTTGGTGTTTGGTGTTTGTGAGTCACAGAGCTGCGATAACGCCTTTAACAGTCAAAATTCGTAGCTGAAGTACGATGGCGGGGGCGGGGCAGGGAGGCTGCAGGAAAATCGGGATTACCTAGGGTATAAAAATATCTAATGTAAGGGTGCTATAAATATTAGGGTATTTTACCTATAGTCTTAGGGCTTAAATGCCTAATTATTATGTCAACAGGCTCTTGATGTCCTGGTTATTCTCTGAACCACCTGCGGGGCCCGTGTGAGGTTCAGGGTAACCAAGGTTGGCGGGTTCCGAGTATTCAGTTGATGCAGTATTAAAGACGCTTGCTTCATTGGAAAACTGATGGGCGAATACTTTCATAAGCAAGCCTGTTTACTATCTGACTCACTCTTGAGAAGTCATAAAAAAAAGCCCAGCTTCCAGCAATCAACTGCGCAGATCCCTACGTCCTCATTCAGAGTTTCGAGATAGTTTCTTTATTGAGTCAGAACTCACATGTACTAGCTGCAAGCTGATTACCATGGTAACAACATCAGACCATCACATATTTCTAACCTTCAACTCTAGAGCCCTTGTTCGAAGCCCATCATTGTACTGACTGTCGATCTAATCAGCCAAGGGGACCTAAACAAGTAACACGACAATCTCAAAAGAGGTACCTATCACAATATGTAGGTACACAGTAGAGTCCCTTTGCCTCGCCTGAATTGCCCATCACCACCGATCCTTCATAAGTTTGACGTCCGTTTCATAACCTATCACAAAACCTTGTCCAGCTCTAATTGGACCTGAAAAGGACCCTTTTCGGCTAACACTACCAAGACTTCCTTCTATCTTGATGAGTGGCGACAGAGCCCCGCCAAAATTGGGAAGGAGCCCCGCGTCACGGCCCGCTACCAAGCAATAACGCAGCAACCCCACCATACATCAGCCACGGTAGGAACGACATGTGCGCCTGACTACCTACCTACCTTACTTACTTAGGTTGCCTACCCAGTAGCGATCTCATTGTTCCAAAGACTTTATTCCTTGGAAATTTCAAAGACTGCCGCCTCAAGATACCGTATGTCGCTTCAGCATCGCAACAGCTTATAAGATTGTCGTCCCATTTAGCCAACCCCGCATTCCTGGTCTATCACATCCATCAGGCGCTTGGAGCTCCCAAGAGCTATCACGGTGGCCAGAGATAGCATCATCCTGGCGATCAAAGACCGATATCGCACAGCTATCGGTCCCAAGAAATCACAATAACTTTGTAAATATAGCCCGCCATGAGTATGTTTCAATCGGTAAGTCTACTGCATCCAGCTCTTATATACATATAGATCCCGCTCGTTGGGATGCTGCCTGTTTGGTAACTCCCATGAGCTATTTATATGTGGTTTGACTACTCCTAACCATAATATTTTGCCTTCCTAACATTATTGTAGAAGAAACCGTTCTCGGCTGTGACTGTTACCGTCGAGAACCTCACCTCTGAGTCCTATGAAGAGGAAGATCTCAGTGGTATCCCCGAGCTTGTCGAGGTCATCACCCTGCAAGCTACTGGGCCGAGCGAAGCGGCTCGAGCCATTCGAAAGAAACTTAAATACGGAAACGTCCATCGCCAGATCCGTGCGTTGGTTCTCCTTGATGGTCTCATCCAGAATGCTGGTGAAAGATTCCAGCGAACATTTGTTGACGAGCCCCTGCTTGAGCGTCTGCGTGTTTGTGGCACATCTGATCTTTCTGATGTCGCCGTGAGGAATAAGTGTAGAGAGCTCTTCCGATCTTGGTCACAGTATGCTGGGAAACCAGGACTAGACAGCCTCGCGCGGCTTCACAAGGTGAGACATTGCTGCTCAGAGTTTCCAAACCAAAATGCTCACTGTCATAGGAACTGCCCAAGAGGAAGCAAGCTGTCACACAAGAGAGATCTAGAGTGCTCAGGGAGACAGAAGAGAATCCTTTTGTCGATGATGAACAAGAGGCTGCAGCAAAGGCTGCCCGCGACGCACGGAATGATTCAGGCCCCTCTGGCTCAACCCCAGTATCTGGGTCCACGTTCGGTCATACTTCTACCAAATCTTCATCCGGGTCTGGTGCCTTCTTCGGTAGTTCGAAAGACAAAAAGAAGGAAAAAGAGAAGGACAAGGTCAAGGGGAAGCGAAAGCCCTTCAACCTCGAGGCCGAAAAGGAACAGATGAAGTCTGTTATCGCTGACTCGTCCATCGCATCTACAAACTTGATGAATGCGCTTCAAAGCATTAACCGTGAAGTTGAGCGCATCTCGGAGAACCAGAGTGCCGTGGAGCGATTTGAAGCTTGTAAACTTCTTCGACGAAAAGTCCTGCGTTATGTAAGTCATCTGTTTTTATTATGAGAGGCTAGTGAAGTAACCATATACAGATCCACCATGTTGAGGAAGAACAGTGGCTAGGCGGACTGCTCCATGCCAATGATGAGCTTGTCCATGCTCTCATGTCTTTTGAACAGTTCGATCGTTCCATTGATGCGGACAGTGACTCAGATGACGAACTTGCTGAGCAGGCCCATTTATACCGAAGTACGTATTGACATGGGCTTGCGTAGAATGCAGCTAACTCATCGCAGTGGCGACACTCAAGGGCAAAGAGGCCATGAGCAAGGCTGCCGCACAGTCGCCGACAGGCTCGCAGCCCCCAGACCTATCTGAGCTGAACATTTCACATTCTCCTGCCCATTCAGCTCCTCCTCGCCCTCCTCCCATGTCAAAGCCGTACTCAAACCCGCCTCCTCAACCTCCAAGACCAGCTGCGGCCCCTGCTGCACCCGCGCAGGAAGAAGAGGACGACGATGACCCGTTTGGAGATTCTCATGCGCTCGACACACCTATGCACGAACGTGACCAGCCCAGGTGGTGATGACTAAGTGGTATTGATCAAATATCAACAATCAAACAACTTGAGCAAGCATATAGTCCTTTCATAGACCAAGCGCAATATAAGCGCGATTCAGCCAGTTTTACTTTCACTGTTCTCTCTTGCCAGTCACCCCAAAATTCAAATTTACTCGTAATTAATCATATTCGATGTCCTTGAACTCAGACACCCACAGCTAGTCCGTATAGTTGTCCATGATAAGTGTGTAGGGTAAATCCGATTCAACGTATACTTCTCATGGTTAATAGATATGTCAAGTCCCAAAGTAAGGTTAACGTGAGTCTACTATATCATAACTTTTTGCTGTCTTGGTATTCGTGCAGAGTCTTGCAGGGTAGTATATAAAATGGTCCCTCAGTTATGGTGAGATTCTATTATCCAACCAGAGGGAACGATAACTCTACTGTTTCACAATTACCTGTGTATCATTCTACATGTTAGATATAAATTAATCAACATCCTTAATTAAGTCCAGGAACAGCGTGCTCATTTTGCCATATCAAACATTAGGCGAGCTAACCGCTCAAAAGGGTGTGTCCGTAAATTGACCCCTCAAAGACTCCTTTGACATCAAGTCGCTGGATCTTTCTATAAATGGAGGAGAGAAATCATTTCAGCCCAACTACCGGTCTCTGCTGCAATAATCTCACAGAATCGCGGGTCTTATCGCCCCGAGAACTTCCAGACCGCCTAGTATCAGTACGCGGTCTGATACAGTGTATCGTACTGCACACACTGCTAGACTGCACACTCCCCGGATATGCAACTCGTGCAGCCAGGATGCATGGATGCGGGAGTGCAGGACAGGCCGTTAATCTCCACGATGCAAGCAATAAGATGCAATCGACAATCTTTTGCTGCCTGCCGGATCTTGCGGTCAGCAAAGCAAAACCATTCCAAGGACCTGCTTGGCAGAGCAACATCGCCCAAGAGCAAGGACAATCGCGTGGAAAAAGCAAAGGAAAGACAAACAGTTCGAGAACACCTTGCAGATCTGACACAGACAATAGGCGGGCCGTCTTTTGACAGTTTTGTTTAATTGCTGATGGCGATCTGCGCGCAACCTGTCATGATCCTTACCGCACTTTGAGCCTTACGTTAGATGGTATACGAGAAAAAGCAACGACGAGTGGTGGATGCAGATCTGCGTGTGTTGAAGATTGCCGGGAACGTGGCGGGTCTTGTCTGCTGGGCATCAATCCATATGGCGGTATAGGCTTACAGAAATGAGAAAGCATCGGATGACTATGAATTGCGTGCCGGATGAAATGGATATCGAAATGGCACGTTCCTGAACAGCTGGCCGAAGCTTTCTTGATCGACATATCCGTCTCGCTTGGAAACAGGGCAGCTTGACCTTTGATTCACGGATCTCAAGGAAGTCTTGGTAAGGGTGCATTGGTCCAGTGGGTTACCCACGCAGCATGGTCCGCTTGCCAGCAAAGCCAACTCGGTTGCTCATCATGCCAGGACCAGGCCATTTTGATGGTTGTCATCCATGAATGTTGCTAGCCCCTGATAGTACGGTCAAGCTCCGGGCTGGTTCTAATTCTGGTTCTGGCTCAACAACAAATGCGGGAACGCGCAGGCATGCGTCCGTCCTCAAACCGCGTCGACGGCAATCTCAGCCCGGGCCACCATATGAGTCCACCCACTCATGGAGTATACCATACCTTATGCAGAGTAATTGAAGAGCTGCAAGGAAATTACAAACAGCAGCAGCCCCGACAACACAAGTCCACATGATCAAGGACCTTGTTGTGTTCATAATTGGCGGCTTTGGATTATAGTCCACTCTCAAAACAGTCCCCACCTCACCGGAGGTTAGTGCAAAGTGAGTGGTATCAGTCATTGTGACCAAGTTGATGAGTGAGTTGGTGGGTGGTATGCAAAGGAAGAATAGAAAAGCATTTATTTATCCCGCATTTCTAGCGCCGTATCCGGAAAACATGATGAAAGAGACTTAACGTTAATCACAGCAGAAGTAGGCGTACATAGATACATATTACAGTAACTTACTGACATCGAATGGCCCTCGTGGCAGCCATGGGCCAAAGACACCCCTGCATTGGCTCTTGACGGGTGGTGGCGTGGTGGAGGGGGAAAATTCGACGCCTGCATTTCAGCCCTGGGAAGAATTGACCGACCCGTCCCACGTTACCTCACCCTTTGAGGCTTTAGCCTCCTCCACTGCTTCTGGAAGCCTTCCATTATTTGTTTCATCGTCTGCGACGGCGAGCATGTTCCTGAGGCAAGGACTTGATGCATTTCAGGGTCCACCCCAGAACGACGCAGGACAACGGTCGGACTCCCGGTTGGCCCTGATAATACAAAGATGGAGCAGAGTGCAAAACGAAAGTTGACACGATACGGGCTGGGGTTGATGTGGTGTACTTACAAGGACAATTCTGCGTTATCGTCGTCGAGTCGGTCGTCCAGTTTCCGACGAAAGACCCCAGGTCAAGTAGCATGGCGTAAACAATTCAAAGTGCGTTGCATTTGCACTACGCCCAACGTCCCAGCTGTTGGTTGCTGGGTTTATTCTTTTGCGAACAGGGTGAAATGTCGATCACGGGGCAGTTCGCTCGCGCAAACAACCGCGCCCCATGACTCGAGTTTAAAGCCGAGTCATTGCACAATTGACCGCTCTGTGACATGAAAAGCTTTGATAGGATCGACAAAGGGCGTTACATTTTACAATGAAATTTGTGACACCCGAAAGCCATGACCAGCTGTGATAGCCCTCGACCATATGCGGTAGAAAATTTGGCGAGAAGGAAGAGGAAGAGGGTCAGGATGTGCTCCTCAAATCCTCTAGAACGAGTTGGGAACCAACTTCGTCTCTGTCTCTCATTGGCTAAGGCTTTCTGAAACGGCGCTCTCTTTAACCATAACGAGAAAAAGTTCCTCCCTGTCACAGGCGCAAAGAAGCGCCTGTCTATGAATCTTTGGTATAGACAGGCTGCAGAAAGTCATGATACTCGAAATAAACGTGCAGGACTTGATAAGCCAGCCTGCGCTAATGCGGGGAATATAATGTCAACCTGTTTCATCTCTGCTTCGAGTCTGACAAGGTGAGTGTCCGAGCACAAACCCAAAAAGAAGGCATTCGTATTGCTGCCAAGCCTTTTCCACTTGATACACTAAAGACATCAGCCCTTTTTTGGGGTCGGTGCATCGCCTTCACCGAAAATGGGTTACGGATGGCGGGATGAACGGACTGGAATGGAGTCACTGCTCGTCTCCCCCTTCAGTTCTTTTCAACTGCTAATAATAATAGACACAAACGAAGCTTTGTTATTGCAAAAGAGGGGTGCTTGCGAAGCTGTTTTGGAGCCTCAACGCGCCTGGCGGTACGTGCACCTTGTTTCTGGAAGAGTTCTGTGAGTTTTGGCTGCATGGTTGGCTGGTTGGTGAGACATAGTCGAGCGGCTGAGCACAAAGGAGTGTCGAGACTGGATTACTCAAGCCATAGGTTCCTGTTCGTCCAAGTGCATGTTGAGTTGTCGTTGGGTTGATCAGGCCAACAGCTGAGGACTGAATGGCAAGCTTAAGCGGGACATTCGTAAAACCTAGTCGAGTAAAATTGCTCAAGATTGAGAAACATGATGATGTCGCGGGATGTCTGAGTGATTTGTCAAATCTTTGCCTCCTATGGTCGTAAGATCTATTGATAAAAGGCCTCACCTAATTGTTCATGCATACATACTCCAATGAGCAGGCCGTTAATCCTAGAAACCCCGCGCCGGCACGGACAAGATTCCCCCGACCAGTAAGGCCAAGTTTTGCATTTCTATGCAAGGTGGCTCAAAAGGTTGAGGCAAGTCAAGTGTGTATGGAAGTGAATGAAAGGTCGTGGTAACGGGAGCCGAGCCGGAGCCGCAGCTTCTGTCATTCCTCAGTACCCAAACCATATACTACCTGCCTTTTTCTTCGATGATGCACGTATTTGAGTGATTTTCTGACGTCTTTTTTCATCAGCATTTCTGGTAAGTCATTGAGCGTTCTGGAGATTCGTATGGTTGAGGTTCTTTGCAATGCACATATTCCATGTATCGGGTAGCCTAATGTTCTGTGTCCGGTATGCACTAGTCCTCGATTAGGTGTCAATTATCAAGTAGTCAAATGCCAACCCATTAACGTACCTATTTCAGCCATCTCATCCTCCATTACCGCGAGTGTGTAGCTTTTTCGCGGATAGTGCGCCATGGCTGCTGCACTCTGGTCAACCGCCAACTGACTCAATTTCTAGAAAGCCGTCAGAACAAATGGAAATGATCCATGCACCTGCAGCACGGGGAATGAAGATGGGGCCCCGGGAGCATGGGGCCAGGGCCAGGGTTGGGTCAGGGCAAGCTTGGACGGCCGAGCACTCTTACGTATGAGATAGACACACGAGACCATCATTTTGTATGTACCTATGCAAGCAAAGGAAAGAAAAGGTAAATGAGGGTGGGAGAGACCAGGTGGGGTCATGTAGATAGCAGTTAGAGGTATGGAGGTGAATAAATAGGTTGGTAGTAGGCAAGTTGCTAAGGGCAGGAAAGTTTATCTCATGCATATGGGATAAGGAAAGGAGGGGTGAGGCTTGGTAGGTGCGATGGAAGGCCATGGGTTGGGTTGGTGATGGATCGGAATGAGAAGGTATGTAGCCCGCTAAGTGCCATCGAAGAATTGAAAGAAGCTCAATGGAAGGAAGGTAGGAACAACTGTGTATCGTACGCCTTGGGCGCAACGCTACGCTCGGACTTGCAATATCATACCGGCACTAGATCCGCCTCTGCATTACCATTGTTCCAGAAGGTTTCTCGAAACCTTCCTCAGTGAGCTAGCGTCATTTCCGAATGTGTAGATGCCCCATATCTTGTCCTTGCTAGCCTCGAAAAAAAGCCAACCAGAGGTTAGCAGCTGAAAGAAGTGTCTGCCATCCCTGCCGAGTTTGATTTTCAAGTCTATTAGCCTCCTCCAGTTCCAGCTTCACATTTTTCGCCTGCTGATACACGATACACCCCTTTCTCACCCAACATCATTGCCCAGCGGCGTCATGGTGGATCTTGCCCTCCATTTGGCATCAGGCTATCTCCTTTAGCATCTTTGTTTTAATTGTCGACTGGCATATGCGCCTGCATCTGCAACTTGCGCGCGGTACTTGCGGGGATGATTAATTGACGGCGACTACTGCATCAAACAGCCACAGTACCGAACTGAAGCAGCCTGGGCGGTGTAAGACCATCTTTGCTTTCTGAAAGGCAGACCGATCATGATGAAGCCCACTACTAAAGGCTGTCAGGTACTGACGAATCAGCCCCGCCTCAGCCCACCACTTGAAATATCTCACACAGTGCAGGGTTGCTGACTCCAACATCAAGGGGCACCCAAGCCACTCGCTTCTTATCCGATTGGTTAGTCGTATCTGTGACAACCTCTGACCCAGGAGCAGCAAACATCCTACATCCCATGAGCGACAGACTCATGCGCATTGCATGCATTAACAATCTAATTAAGCCACGGACTATGGCAGGGAAAGTGTGGGATAAGAAATGACACCGCCTCAGTTGAACCATCAAGAAATAGTGGATGCAATATACAGTTGAATGCTAATCCAGGGGCAGCCTTTGTTTACAACAGTCATCCGTAAACTAGCCTCAAATCCTCAAGATCATCTAACGAAGAACAAAGAGAGGCCATGACAGGGCTACCAACTAACGTGTCCAGGTGACTAGACATGAGATTACATCATGCTAAGTCAATCACAGATTCAGGCAACGCTTCACCAAGCGTTGAGCGGTCCTGGATCGCTCTCACCGAAATTCAGAATGCGCATGGCTGGAGATTAATTAGCGTCAACCAACAACCTAAATCTTATTGTCACCTATGGCGCAGGAAACGACGTTTGTAAATGCTGCCAAGGGAGAGGTGGATTTTTGGGTGAGGCAAGCCACATCAGGGACGACAACGCGACACCGCCTTTGAATAAGATGGGTCAAGGAAGCATGGACATTGAACACTTCTGGAAGCTGGCGAGATCTGCCATCCAGGACAGCTACCGCCTCGTCTGTCCTGAGCCCTGACAGCCCAACATCAGCTCTGGGCAGCAGCTCTGACCCGCGCCCAAATTGACGGGACCCGTTTGAACTCCCCTGGAAAGAGACCTGGGTTGTTTTGAGGGGCGCACACGCCATGTCAACCCTGCAGGGTACAGGGATGATTCATGACGTCGGCGCTGGTGAGTAGGGGTGAGCAGGGTAGAGTGATGCGTTGGACATTGATTGGGAGCAGGGAATTCGATTCGGGGTTGAACATCAAACAGCGGGAGCTGGGTCGGAGAGAGGCCTGTTCGCGATCCCGAATGAGGGAAACAGGATCAGAACCCAGAAACAATTAACGGTCGGCATGCTCGGTATCATTGAAGCAAGCAACCTTACACAAACCCTGCTCGCCGAGCCCGTCTCTTTCATGATAACCCTGTTGTTTGGACATACGAGTAGGTGAAAAGGGAGGCGATGGGGCGTCCACTCGCAACTCACCAAGACACGGCATGATATCTTGGCGGCCCAAAGGCATACACAATGCAGGAGGAGAAACGAACGATACGATCGACGTCTGAGGATCACTTCAGCTGACAAGGATTGCCCTGTATGCGAGATACTCTTTCATTCAGCAGCGATCCCGATTATTCACGACAGATGAGGAGGACTGCAGCCTGGTTCCAATCAGCATCGTGTAACGGCTGGGAGCTGCAAGATGCTATTCAGGGACATTTCCAAGCCAGTCATTGAGTGACTATTGGATTGTTATGGGCAGTTGTGGTTGGGTGAGGCGTCGCCGCCACCGGGGAATGCCCTGTAAGGATGCACTGTACATATGCACTGTATGCTGTACATGGTGTTCATTGGGGGCGGGAGATTTCCAATTTGTGCATCGTAAAGTTGCAGCAACAGAACGGGAGCCATCTCTTCCGAAGGCCAGACACCCGTTCGCTTGGATGCTTGTCCAGTGGAGGTTTTTGCTTCTTTTTGCTTCGCTCCCAGATCTCTGGGACGCGATTATTAATGAAGCAGAAGGCTATAGTACATATCTTCTTACATAGGTAGATTAAATCGGCGTACCTCTCTGAGTTGGACGCGCAACAGTGTTTCGTGTCGGATATTAAGTGAGAATGACGCCACGGCGATGTTTCTAGGGCCAGAATTGAGGTTCTGGCCCTCGTTCTTTGTGACATCTATTGCATGCCTATCCCCGCTTGTGTAAAGGTACTCTCTCTTTTAGTATTGGGCTCAGCTGTTCGCCTTGCTGTGCTAGCCAAGGTATGTAAATCTAACAGCAGCTTTTAGTGCAGTCAGTGCGAGTTCTTCGGCCCTGTCCTTTCTCAGCTGCTGCTCGTGTGTGTCCCTTCAATTTGCAGTTCCTCCACTGTTGCAGGTCGTCGATCCCTCGATTATTCACATCGTGTCGCGTCCTGCCAACCCCCGTCCTGTGCTTCGATCCATGTCACCTCACGGCGTTCTTTGCGAGATCTGGCGCACAGAGCAAACCAAACCCTAGATCCAGTCCAAACGAAACCCTCGACGGCACTCGGGTAGTTTATAAAAAGAAAAGAAGAAGACAAAGACGGGACGGAAACCAAGTCAAGAGGATCGACCACTATCTTAATTGAGGTCAAACAAAGAAACGTAAATACATGTTGAGATTACTTCTGCTTTCTTTGTTTTGAACGTACCAACAGCCAAATTACCAAGACATCCTTGATTCCTTGTGTCTTGCCTGACCTACACCTGCACTACTGTTTCCATTATCCTATCCCTTTGCCTCTATTTCCGGCTCCTTCTCGACTCTAGTTCAGGTCAGGTCTGAGAGTATCTTGGCTATGCTTTATTCTTATTTGCCTAATCCCTGTCTCCGCCCTATCAAGCTCTATGCGGCGCACGCGCTTTACTATATCAACTGGACTGAAGCGTAGGGTTGGCCGCTGTAATGAGTCTGAGGTGAGTCTACGGTCCATTCCCGCTACCACCGCTATTCACGCCCTCAGTCAGGTCCACTACCCTTGTCACCTCTAATCCCTACCTGGGAGTGCACCGTAATATTATTCACAGACGCCCCCTTCCACTAAGTCCCCCCTCCCAAAATAATCCACTTTCAAATCCCGGAGCTGCCTTTGTCTTTGCCTGCCAGCGTCTTGTCACGTCCCGCCATCGGGACCCGTCCTGGAACCTGACATAAAGACTTGGCCCCTACCTGGCCCTCGATCATCGCATCGACTCCTTTGATCTATTTTATCTATCTCCCGTTTCCCGTCTCTCGTTGTCTTGTGTTGTATTCCTCACTCGATACGTCCTGGCGATTGATATCACACTCTATCTTTCATCCTCAGCCCTTTAAAACCATCCTTCCTCCCCCCGCTTGACCCTTTCACGGTACCTGCGTCTAGTCACTGGCTTCCAGCTGTGAACAGACCACCTCCTGATCCCTTCTTTCATCGCGCGCCTGTGAATGACTACACATTACATCCCATCAACATCGCCTGTTGAATTTCGGTGTAAATCAAGTCTGGAAATTTGAAAAAAGTCTTCTGTTCTGTCGACTTTTATTTTTTTTCCTCATCCCGACCGCCCGATCGACAGTGCATCACTTTGTGGAGGGTACAGAAAAAAAAATAACCATTTTTGCCTAACCCCTGCGGCATTCGGTTCTTTCATCTTACATACACTTTGCGCGTTTCGCCCCAGCCGTCACTTAGACTTCGCTTCACCTGCAAAGAAATCGTGTCGCCGTCCGAAAACCAAACAAGTCGACAACGTATACCTGTCGCCGGTCGACCTCCTCCCTCCCACCTCGCCCGATAGCCACCGAAAAGCGGTCTGCAAGATTTCTAGTCTACTCCATCGGTGCGACTATACACGTCACTTGTTTGCATACAAACACGGAAAGGTGAGTCGCATATTTGCCTTTTAGGGCCCTGAACACTCGGTGCATCGTGAATACCGACGATATCATTTCCGGCGATCAGTGGTTGGACCTGAGGATGCCCTGGCATTCGCTTATCCAACTGCCGGTCCATCTGGAGTGAGATGGCTGGTGTCGGCACCGCGAGCATCAAACATGGCACCCTACGATATGAGAACCAAGCCATTAACGATGCATCTTCATAGCCACTGTCAACTTGACCGCCTTCCTGCCGTGACCCGTCATTTGTGAGCGCCCTCGCACATCCTTCCCCAAACGCGCCACGTCTTCAGCTGGCATTCCACACCATATTGAAGATGAGCGGCATGCGATCACCAGCTCCTACGGAGGTTATGGACATCACCAACATGCTCAATAAGAAAGGTCAAATGCAACAACTTACTTCCGGTCTCCTCGATCACCATCAATACCAACACTCCTTCGTTAAGCACGAGCCCGGTATGGAGCGATCAACCTCCCCTCACGGCTCCGAGCACTCGCAATACTCGAACCCCCACAGCATCGCACGAGCCTACCCATCGCCATCCACGATGCAAGCGCCGATGCATATTCCAAACCCTATGCCTACCGCCATGGCCATGCCTGGCTACCCCGAGATGCCCAATATGGGCGGCATGCCTCACATGCACATGCAACAGATGCCTCAACAACCTCCACCACCTCCTCAGCAGCCCATCAAGGCTTATCCTTGCAGTACTTGCGGCAAGGGTTTTGCGCGACGAAGCGATCTTGCTCGTCATGGTAAGTAGAGAATGTTGAAATATCTAGGGCAACGCTAACATCAAACAGAGCGTATTCACAGCGGTGTCCGACCTCACGTCTGCGACTGGCCCAGCTGTGGAAAACAGTTCATTCAGAGATCGGCTCTGACTGTGCATCAGCGTGTTCACACTGGAGAGAAACCTCATCACTGCGAGACTTGTGCCAAGGTTAGTATTGCGAACATTCCTTCTTTGTTACAGTTGCTAATCCAAAGCAGCCCTTCAGCGACAGCAGCTCTCTTGCCCGACACCGCAGGACACATTCTGGAAAGCGCCCTTACAAGTGCCCTTACGCTGATTGCCAGAAGACATTCACCCGTCGAACCACCCTTACTCGCCATCAAAACCACCACAGTGGCACTATTGAGGAGGCCGCTGCGGCGACGGCTGCTGCTCTCGCTGCGTCGAAGTCGAAGGGAATGTCGGCACGATCTGAAAGTGATCACATGTCTAACCATGGATCTCCTTTGACGACCCCGTCGCCTAGCCAGCGCACAATGTCTATGTCTCCTAGTGTCGATCTCTCTGGCAACAACAGCATCCCTCGTCACCCTGGCGACTTTCAGTACCTGCAACAGAATGGCTCTCTGCCTATGCACATGCGCGTTGGAAGCCCAACTTCCACCTCTTCTGGTGGCTACAACATGATGCGACCTACTTCGCACCCTACTAGTTATGGCCCTCCCCCTACTCTGGAGCCTAACCTGGATAACAGCCAAGGGACACCCAGCAGCAACGGTGGCAGCCCTCACATGGCCAACGCTGGCTGGCAGTCGCCTTCGCAGAACAACGCCAGTTATGTCTATCCCGATCCCGTGGATGCGTACCCTGCCAATCCTGCCATGAATCAGATGTACTATGGTGCTGCTACCCATATGCGCCGACCCCAGAGCGCCGAGCCTGGACTGGTTCACATGGCTTAGTTGAACTTTTTGCCAGATTCCGATGCTTGAGCAAAGCTCGAAGATCATTGCTTTGATCCAGAGCAGGCTCACTGATACCCTGTATTATTGAAGCAGTGCCCGATTCGGGCACCAAGATTATGGCGGCGTTTAATTCCTCCTGGACTGGAATCCCATACCCTCTACCTGTACTTGCCACAGCTGGGAGGTTGTGGCTTGTCTCGACCTAATGCCAATCTCCCCACCACACATCACTCTACCGTCTAACATACGGTCTCGCTCCTAGATGGAGCATGCTTTGGACGTTGATTTCTGCATTATTTTCGTGGTTTTCATGTTTTTATCGATTCCCCCTTTCTCGTACATTATGGATGCTTTTCGTTTCCTTTGTTCAAGTATCAAATAGACTAGCAGAGGGCAATGTTATGAACGACGGACAGGACATTGCATTTATCTGCATGACGCAAACATAGGGAGGGAGTTATACCGGAACATTTGCTTGCTTTTTCTTTTCTTTTTTCTGAACGCATCAGAGGCAAAAAAAGACAGCAGGCATCATGGGAAGCACAAGACGCTGGCTTGTTTGTGTATTTGTTATGTAGACTTGGACTTGAGGATTGGGAGCGAACACCATAGACTTGTGATTTTATGCGATGAATACTACTCTTACACTTTGAAAAACAAAACCGAATATTACCTCGCATATGACTAGTTCCTGTCGTGACACCCAAGACTTGCTCTAGAATTTCAGCTACTGAGTGATATTTCAGTCAGTCAGTCAAAGCCGATGTCCTTCGGCAATTGACACTCAACTGATGCCTACCCCTCAACTGAGCCGCATGGATAAGAATCTGGTGTTTCAGTCCCACCAAGATCGACAAATCAACCCTCTTCTAAATTTGTCCTGTCAAGCCTTTGAACCTACCATGACGTCCATTGCGTATAACATGGCCACCACGAGCACGCGATTGACAAGCCCAACGACCGGTCTAGACTTTTACAGACCATAAACGGGCTAAAAGAGCTGAAACCACGCCATTTTCAAATAAAGAAAACCCAGAAACTAAGAAAGAGAGAGTGAAGCGAGCGAGAAAAGACCACCCCTGTGTATTAATTCCCGGTAGTGCGGGCCCCCGCAGGCGGGCTGATTTTCTGATTATTCATCCCAGACATATTCAATATTCAACAACAGGCCACAATGCACGGGATCGATGCCCGGTTTTGTCAGTCGGGCAGGCCTTTCTACAGTTCGAGCTGATTCTACTGGTTTCATGGCTGCTTTGATGGATGCTGTTTGGCTAGAGCCCTGGTCCTTGGAGTGTGAGATATGAGAATTCAAGAAAAGGTTGAGGAGGAGGAGGAGGTGGTGGTGGTGGTTTCCCTTCATATATATTCAGAGCATGTGCTTGATAGGATCGACAGTGGCTTTCTTGATAAGTTGGGCCGTGTTCAACGGCTTTTTGACCTTGGATATTAGAGTCTTCCTTGCTTTTAACAACTTATACGGTTTACGAACAAAGATTCCACCTCGTCTTTTGTCTTCCCGCCCTTTTCGACACAATGCTTATAGACATTGTTATCCACGGAGACATCCTCTGTCCGTGGTGCTTCCTCCAGAAAAAGACACTCGAAGAGGCTATGGAGCGCTATCAAGCCCTTCACCCTGAAGTCGAATTCGACGTCACATGGAAACCTTTCCTTCTCTATCCCACGTTGCAAAAAGGTATCTACGCTCCCATTTCTCCTCTGCTCTGCGACATACTGACTCTTACAGGCGAGAAACGAACTCTCTATGAGAAGCTCATGTCACCAGAGAAGCTTCGCCTCTTCACCTCTCGTCTCCAAACAGCTGGCTCTCGACACGGCATCTCGTTCTCTGTGACTGGCAACACTGGACCATCACAGACTGCGCATCGACTCGTCGCTTTGGCATTGCAGACCCGTGGAGCAAACGTCCAATCTGCTGTTCTGGACGCTCTGTTCCGGGGTCACTTCGAGCAGGGCGCTGACATCGCTGATCAGACATGGCTAATGCATGTGGGAAGAACAGAAGCTAAACTTGAAGACGATGCTATGAAAGTGGCATTATTGGGGCCAGAAATAGGCAAGATGCTCGAGGAAGAGGTCAGGCGTGCAGCGACTGGGGGCGTAGAAGCCGTGCCATGCGTGACGGTGCAGAAGAGATTCCGAGTTGGGGGATATCAAGAGATAGACGTATTCGAAAATCTCTTTGACAAGATACGGAGACAAAGCAGGTAAAGCAATGGAATTGGGAAAAAAGGGTGTGGCAAGCAAAGGGCTTAATAGAGATAGAATGCTTCTCACGCACACGGCAAAAGGCGATTGGAGTATTAGTTAGTATTGAACAATGCTATCGATTTGATGATTTAAAACATGTCGCTGCCTTGTTCCCCCAGTCTACCCGACGCTGTCTGTCTCGCAATTCCCTTGTCTTTTTTGTTTGACCATAATCTCAACAAGTACCATTATCGCCAAACGCCAAGTAAAATCAAATCAAATGATCCCCCCATCGTTCGAGTCTGAAGCTCATCAACCTAACGCCCAAAATGAAACCGAACCGTAAAATACACGACTTTATCGTCGCATACCACTGTAGTCCTGCATAAGATGCGCCATGTGCACATTGGTCGCCTTGCCGATCCTGTTGCCCTTGCGACGTTTTTGAACCTTGGGCTTGTTGGCCTGTCCCTCCTTTGCTTTGCGCGGATCTTCGCTTGTGGGCTTCTGTCCGACGCTGGTGAGCTTGCGATGCATCTCGTCGAGGGGTGGCAGCTGGACGCGTTGCCACATGCTCTGGAATTCGGGCTGGACTTTATGGTGTAGTGATGCGTCATTGGGCCAGACGTAGCGCGGGAGATTGTCCTTCTTGGTGCGTACTACTAGAATCTTGTGCTCGCGCTCGAGGGCTGATATTGTGTCTTCGCAGTCGGGCCAGCCGTCCTTGAGATCCTTGACTGAGACACCTGAAGCATCTGTCTTGGCTTGAAGATGGCCTAGAAGGGTGGTTGCGTCCTTGACTCCAGGGATAATGGGCCGGTGGGCATAGGTGCCTGTCTTCCAGGTTTGCTCGCTGAGGCTCGCATCAGGCTTCCACTCCACCCGGGGATGGCCTCGTAGTCCTTCCGCCAGCTGTCGCTTGTGCTCATCGTCATAGTTCCTCAAACTGAGATGGTCGATGATATCAGTGATGGTTTTTGTTTCGCCCTTCTTTTTCAGGTACTCGACAGCAAATGTCATCTGTGTCTTGACCTCGGCGCCATAGCCCGTGAGCTGCGGCTGCGAGTAGGGCACATCGGGGGCAACATCTCGTTTTCGCTTAGAGGTTGGAGTGTTTGGGTCGGAGGCCGCTGAAGGAGAAGGTGAAGGCGGAGCGAGCGATGGAACGGCAAGGTTCGAGGCCTTGTTCGTTGATGGATTCGAGATCTTAGTCGCGGCTGCTGAGAGTGTGCCCTTGAAGGCGTTTGCCTGCCTTTCGAGATACGAGGACATGGTAATTTAGGGGAAAAGAATGGAATCTCTGCGGATCGGGGAGACAGTTTGAGAGGTTGCGCTTTATTTGTAGGGAGTTGTTGTCAAGGAGAGACGGTCAGGGCGGACGGCGAAGAACAAAAGAATAAGGAAAAGAAGAGAGTCGAGGTTGAGCAAGGTAAGCCTGAAGTTTGGATTGACGTTGATCCGGCGAGGCTGATGTTCACGTTAGTGTGGCGCTAGGCACCGTGACAGGGGTTACACTACTGTGACTACCTGTAATCAATCAGGCACAATGAGTGAGGCTCAATAAATAAGGTAAGTGAGAGGAGTGATTAACAATCGGATAATAAGAATTGCTCATTGATGAACTTCGGATGAAAATTATACCCACTCCCAAAGAAAAACAAACCGATGGCAGCACAAGCTTTGCTACAATGGCTGAGGGGCTTGAGCATATGCAAGTTGAGGGCATTTTAAGAAGTATAATGGTCAAACTAAGAAATAGTCTTTGTTGTTTCTCATACATAAAATCTTGTTTGATTCTGAGGAAGTATATTTTTCACCAGAGCTTTAAATGAAGAAGTCCAACAATATTCGACAAGCTTCGAACACTGTATACTAAGCTCACAAAGATGGTCATGACCGTGTCGTCGATTAAAACAGTGATATATATTTACTTTACTTTGTTGCCCAAGATTGTCATCTCCATGTTTGAATGCATGCCCCGACCCGTGCAACAGCAAACGCCGGGCTCCGTGGGTTTGGTTGATTCGTCTGATTGCTCATGAGTCGCGCCTCAGAAAACGGGTCTCCTCTCCGTCTGTGCTTCGCTGCGTCCTTATCTTTTCGGTCGCACGTCCCGGTCTCCGTTCCCCCCAACAAAAAAGTAAAACAACCGAAAATCGGGACAAGGCATGGGCATTGGTTCGCTGCCCACTGTTCTCATCGTGTCCAAGCTGGGGTTAGCTGCTTCGCACCCGCCGTCTATCACTGACCTCACTTTCAGGCCCAAAAAAACTCCCAATGCATAGCTAGTCCTTTGTTGTCAGACCAGCATTTGCATTGATGCCGTAGCAAAAATCTAACAAGAACCCCTTTTTTTTCTATCCTCCTTATTCATGCAATGCGATTGACATGAGATGCTTATGCGGAGGCCTGACCTTGAGCCTCTTGTTGCTTCTGAAGGTAGTTGTAGGCGACGTAGGCGATGAAACCAACAACGACAACAATAGCGTATGTGTTCAAGCTGGAGCCGGCGGGATCAGCCTTGCCGCTGCCCTGGTTCGAGTTGGCGATCTGGCGCTTGGGGCCCTCATCACCAGGCTGTAGAGTGACATATGTTAGTCGTTGATCCGCTGAGTAGAAGTTTTGAATTACTCACCAGACGCTTGAGCTCACCGACGAGAAGACCGTCGAGAACCTCACGGGCCTCGTCACTGTGACCGACATCCTCGAAAGCCTCAGTGGCATCCTGACCGGCAACATCGAGCATAACCTCCTCACCACCGCTAATCCGATGTTAGTTTCTGGGCTGAACAATTGCGCAACGTAGCGCAGGAAGATGGGGAGAAAACGTACGGGTGCTCGTCGAGGAACTTGGTGCAGTCGTAGACCTTGTCGTGAACAACCATGTAGATATCGCTGGAGGTGTTGTGCTCAGCAACATCCTGCATGGTGAACTCTTTTTTCGCGGACATGATTACGGTGTTGATGTGACGAGTCGTGGGAGATAATTGGGGCTTTGGTCTTGTTCGAGGGCTGTCGTCGCACGAGTGGTGGATGGAGAGAACGGGAGTGTGAAAGAAAAGAAAGGAGGAAGAGTAGAGTCGGAGAGAAGAAGAATGGAAAGTCCCTGGCAAACTGGACGGAACCTAAACTAAGTGAACAGCTAAATTAATTTAGGTCCCCTGTTTCTAGGTGGCCTTCTGGAGATTTGGCGGCGGCCAGCACTACAGGGGCCCATTTGTAGAACCACCGACCTAAAGTGCTATGGACTGCTCCATCCGAATACTATGTACCCAGTACATGGTCTTTCGGGGCGATTTGTTTACTCTTTCTCTACCGAATGTTCCGGATGCACATATAACCTTATCATTCTGGCCATGTCTTCCAGGTTGTATGTAAATCAAGCTCATCTTTCACCTACTCCAAGTTCCTGGTACGATTCGGTCTCCCAACATCCGGCCCCATCCGCTCCAAAGCCCATTCCCGAGGAGGCTTCTTATCCAATTACAGAAGCCAAAATTACCGCCTCTATCCTCTGATTCGTCTCCATGCTCTGCTAAACCCCGGGCAGCCTTACCATGCTAAGTAATCGGTACGGGTACTGCTCAAAGCCAGAGTCGTGAACTAGCACAATTCCTAGGTTTCTTTGATCCTGATTGTTTGCTGTACTGTACATACGAATACGGTGTCTTCTCCTCTCCCCAGGCTCAATACCACACCGTCATTTTGAACGGCGGGTTCCTGTGTATTCAGGCTTAACGTGGTATGATTCTTTGTCTCTATGGTCAAATTGAAGGAATTTACTCCGAGAGGAATCGGATAGTTTTAACCAAATTCCCCCGACTTCTTCCGCCGAATAATACGTTAACAATGGCACTCGCAAACAACCAGATCTGCCCCTCCAAACCCATCTTGATATCCCCCGCATCTCAAAAACCAAACCATACCGGTCCCTAAAACACGGATTTGTCCTCCGTGTACCGCCGCGCGGGGTTATGTTATGTCACCAGATCCAGTTCAATACGTGCTGGAGGAAATTACCTTTTTGAGACAAGTTTGGCGAGACATCTCTCATGACAAGAGTCAAGATAACCGGACAATATGCCGATGATCTAGTTCCGAGGAACATCGTAGTTGACGATGCCACATGCTATGATTCCAAAGCTGCTCGTCACTCGCAAACCAGTACCGATAGAGATACCGATTTCCGATTCCCGAGGCACACATCTCTAACCGTTACCGTTTGTAGTTCACTTATCCTAGATACGCAAGATAAGGCAGAGAAATAGTCTTGTGAGATAGTTTCTAGAATCTCTCAGGGTCATAGAGTTTGGGATTGAAAGTTATGTTCGTGACTATATTGGTAAAACCACCCGATGTTTGATCAGTCGACCATGCCTGAGGCCCTGTCTTATTAACTTCTCATTAATTTGGCCTCGAAACGATAAGGCCATCAGCTGTTGAGCCTGTACGTATTGATCTTGGACCTATGTAACACTTCATCGGCCATGCACGGCCGGAGTGCCGTTACTGGGTTTATTCTTACTCACATGAGCATGTCAAACTTTGTTTGGCAGTCACACATTGTGCATGAGACTAGAAGCTTCAAACATGTTCTATGCCAGATAGCAGGCAGTTTATGGGTCAAAGACGTACCGGTCTAATTATCTTGATAATCAGCTACCGGCCAGGCGGGTTGGAAAATAACCCGCACACCTTCATGCGTAAAGCCAAAGGACTACCTAAACCTACCTAAATTTATCCAGAGGTTAGGCATTCCTTAGCAGATATTAGCCTATGGTCTCCTTGGTGTGCGGGTTATTTTCTCACCCGCCTGCCGCCATGTATCATGCTTGCTCGCATTCTTGATTTGATAACCCAGGAGAGGCATCCTTTTCAGACTAGCACATCAATCCTTCGCATTTATTCTACGTAGTACGTCTGTCTCTGTCCCTGTCTATCTTTCAAATTCGCGCGCTACTCAAAACATACTCTATCGCCTCGAGCTTCCACCACCAATATCTTGGCCCAGCTTGTAGCTCGTTACGCGGTCCCACTCAATCTTCTGTCTCGTCACAGGTAGCTGTCGTCGCAGGCCCTTGAATGCTCCCTCGCTGAGGCTCACGAAACCCTTGTTCAGCTCCTCCTGGTACTTCCTCTCAGTCGTAGAAATTTCCTTGACGATGCCAGCGCCGTTGACAGAGGAGATGGTACTGGAAATGGGCTTGTTGGTGAGGAGACGAACATTTCCGTCTTCATAGTAGTGGACGTCGACTTTAAGTGCGCCCTCAAGGGTTCCAGATGAGGGATCTAGGATATAGAGCGATCGCCAGCGTCCGTTCCTGGAGGAGTTAGTTAATGTATTACGAATGTAAGGTTGGTCGGTTACCAGAAGTTATTGGGGCTGTATTTGTTGCCGACGATTATGATGGCAATTTTAGAGTCCGATTCGATTGGGTAGACTCCATGCGCAGCATTGGTGAAATGCTCGTCAACGTAGGGGCCGATGCTCTTGAGGGTGGATTTCCTGTGATGGCATGTCAGCATCCTTTGTTTTCAACTAGCGTAACCCGGCTCACACAAGATCTGCCTGAGATCCTTCCAAGACATAGCTCTGTACGGCACTGGCTTTCTGTTCTCCTGTCAGGATCGTATATCCGTTTGTATAATCGTGTGCGGCTCACCTGCGTGGTGTGGTCGAAAGCAAAGCTTGAAGAGCTCTCAACATCGTAGTATCGACCGTCTCCGAGCGAGTTATGAGAGCTAATGATAACCTAATTGCCTAATCAGTTTCGAACTTCCGTGTATGCCATAATTGTTGATCACCTACCGGTTGGCTGCTGCCAGGTAGCTTCACCGTAGCAAACTGCTCCTCATTGTACTTTTCGAATGCGGGGCCGAGGTTGGAGATGATGTCGGGGGATGAGTCGAGAGTAAGGGACTTGATGTCTGCCAAGCTCGTGTCATTATGGTTCTTCTATTAATCATTTCTCGGCCGATATACCTGCGATAACATCTGCGAGCTGTAGATTTGATGTTAGCTGATGACGCCGCGGACAAGAGGATGGACCTCAGCACGTACCTCTCCTGGAGGAGCCCCCTCCACAAAGGCAGAAACAGTTTCAAGATCCGACATGTTGTAGAGAGATCGAATGCGCCGTGGAGTGGTATAAGGCGAAAATGACGAGCGATGGCGTTGAGGCTCACGGCGTGGAGTTCTTGAGGCACAGCATGGGCCACAGTCAAGGGGAGGCGGGGCAGGCTGGAACTGGAGGAGCTTGGGTGGAGCTGGAGCATGATGTGTTGGGTGTTGGTGGGGTGCATGCTTGCACGTCCATAAGCCTAACAACAATTGTAGACCCCGAGCTTCCCGACTTGTATTTCACATATCGTATATATCTAAGCTCCATTATGCTCGCTGAAGTGCTTGGTATTCCGAGTTTCTATTCTGTTGAGTTCTAGCTATTTGGATACTCAGGTATCCTCCTCCCTCCCTCCTTCCATTATCCTTGCTCTCGACTCAATAATCCAACAGTTTTTTGATATTATCATAAATTCCTATCGAGAGTTAGCTTCATATCAGAGGCAGTTTCTTGTCAGCAACTTACTTGCAACGTCAGGGACATTAAACTTCTCAAATATCAAAGGCGAATGGATACTCCAGCCAGCAACCCTTGCAACCGGTGCCTCCAATCGCAAGAATGTGTCGTGATCTCCTTGAATCGTTGCAGCAACTTCCGCTCCAATACCTGCATTCACCATGGCCTCGTGAACAACCATGACTCGTCCTGTCTTTCGGACGCTCTGTAGCACGGTTTGCTTGTCCCATGGGTATAAGGTTCGGAGATCGATCAGTTCAACTGAGATGCCCAGATCCTGCTCTGCCTGCTTGATGGCGTTTTGGCAGAGATAAAGAGGCTGACCATAGGAGACAATTGTAACATCCTTACCTTCCTTGAGGATTTCTGCCTTTGACAATGGGAGTTCATATGATCCCGTAGGAACTTGCTCGACGGCTGCACGGTACAAGATCTTGGGCTCCATGAAGATGCAAGGGTCGTTGCTTCGGATCGCTGCTAGTAGAAGACCTTTAGCTTGAGCTGGTGATCTTGGCATAATGACCTTCAGCCCAGGAATATGTGTGAACAAGCTTTCGGGAGATTGTGAATGGTAGAGACCACCATGGCCAACACCACCACAGGGCATTCGAACAGTCAAGCCGCCGACACTTCGGCCGCAGGATCCGTCTCGATATCTGAATTTGGCAGCTTCGTTGACCAATTGATCAAATGCTGGGTAAACGTAGTCGGCGAATTGAATCTCGGCAATAGGTCGCATGCCTTCCGCCGCAAGACCAATACCGAATCCCATGATGCCTTGTTCTGTAAGAGGAGTATTGAAGACTCTCTCAGCACCATGTGTTTCGGCAAGGTTCATAGTACACCTGAAAACACCACCAAAAGCCACATCTTCGCCAAAAATGACAACGGATTCATCCTCAGCAAGAGCAATTCCCATCGCGTCGTTGATGGCCTGGAACAGGTTCATCTTCTTGGTCGGACCATTGCGGATACTTTCAGGTAGCTCTTTGTGGCTCAGAGCAGTCTGTGAGTTATGTGCGAGGAGAGGCGTCGTGCCATAATCGACGGGCAGGTTTAGTTTGGCATTGGGTGGATGTGTCGAGTAACACCTTCGTCCTACAAAGAGCGAGAGAGAGAGTCGTGCAATCGAGGGGCTGCTGACAGTGTGTGCCCTCTTGAATTGGTGAATAACACGATGCTTCATGGCGACAGGTTGGCAATATTCACAGATTGTAGTGGCGGAATATAAGCAGTTACAAATTCAATTTGGGCATGGCAGTAGTAATAGCAGCCGAAGTTGTAGCAGATGATTATACCTTAGATATCCAAAGCCAACCGAAGGGGCTTATTGATTGATCCTCGGTGATGTCAAGCTCGGCTTGCTGCGGGCTCAGCGGGATTAGCGGCGGCTTCTATCGCCCTCATGACCTAATGCCGAATGAGAGTTACCTAAGCACCGTTCAAAAACACTAAATACGAAAGGGTAGGAAGAACGATTTAATTAGAGAGTTGTATAAAGTTCTACATAATAAATAAAATACCCATTGCACCAGGGAGTATCATACAAGCTGTGACAAAGACATCCTGCTGGTGGACAATAAGCGGAGGAGGTTCATGATATGGAGACATTCCAAGCAGTCAACAACTCTATACCTAAATGGACGAATTTGTATTAAAAACAGGCAAACGAATCCAGTTAATTTACGAATATCTGATGGTGAGAAATTCATTTCAAGAACTGCCAGTGAACAACATCATGCCGTCTCGCCGAAGCCTCAAATGTTTGTTTCAGCTACCTTGATTTGAGAGTGTCCAGTTAACCCGTGATGGTCTGCTTGGCCGTGTTGTCGCCAAGTTCTGGGCAAATCTTGGGTGGTTTGGGCGGATTTTAGAGAGGAACTACGTTTGTTCTCTTATTAATGAAAAATAACCAAATACCAAGATTTTGCTGACGATGACCTTGTCGTATTTTGACTTTGCCTTGCAGTTCTCTTGATGCCGTCTATCCGAAGAAGACAGAGAAGTCCAAATCCCACCAGCGAGGCCAACGTCGGTCTCTCCAACAACTAGAATCATAAAAAAGAAAACATTACGAATATCATCCCAAATAATCTTGGGCTGTTGTTTCGGAGTCTAGGCGAGGTCTGCGCCTGGGATAATTCCAAGGATATATCTGGTTGCCCTGACAACCACGATCAGCCAAGACTGACGTCGTAATTGGCTGTAAAACTATCGATGTTCGCTCAACTTCATTTCTGCATTCCAATAACGCCGCTACATGTCTCAAGATGCCAGCGCCAGAGTCATCGCGGCGCTCTCATTCACATCGGCCCAGAGACCGCGACAAAGACGGAGACAGGGATCGACGAAAAAACGGTCAGCGAAAGAGGAAATCGCAAAGTTCCCGACGACCAGTTTCTGGGTCTGAAGACAGTCGCGATAGACGCTCAAGAACATTATCAGCAAATGCCTTAGAGGACCTAGAAAAGGAAAATGCGCGACAGAAGAAACGAAGCGAAAGGGCGAGACGAGACAATAGAGGTGAATCACGAAGGCGAGAACGGCAAGATGAACACCGAAGAAGGGACCGGGATCGAGACCCCGATAAGTCAAGAACTCATGGCAAAAATAAAAAGAAAAGGGTTGTGAGCGGTGCTGTTATGGAAGAGGGACGGTCAGGGACGCATCTGCGAGGCGGTTGGGGAAGCATTGATACTGTGGAACAAGAGAAGGATTTTTATTTATCAAAACCACCGAAGAAGAGTAAGAAGAAACTTTGTAAGCACTCGATATTCCATTACTTCTGGGCGAGTTATTGACCGAATTTTAGGGATTGCATTGGGTGTTAGTGCCGTCGTCCTGATCATCATCATTGTGGTGGCAGTAGTCGTCAGCAAGAACAAAGGCAAAGGAAGGGGTGGTGACAGCAGCAACAGCTCGAACGACTCAACCGAGGATACTTCAGGTTTGGATGGAAAGGATCGCTCAGAAATACCTGAAAAGTGGCGGAACACGTATCTCGACCCTTGGACATGGAAGTCAACTACCGATTTCAACCTCACTTTCACCGACAAGATGGTTGGAGACTTGCCAGTCATGGGTCTCTACGATGACTGGGATGACTCGGCTCAAGCTAACGATAATGTACCGCCTTTGAACAAACCTTGGGGCTCTTATGCCAAAAAGCCTGCTCGTGGAGTGTGTATTGGAGGATGGCTCTACTTGGAACCCTTCATTAGCCCATCTCTCTTCAATTATGACACCAAAGAAGGTATTATTGATGAGTGGACTTTGTCTAAGAAGCTAGGCTCCGATGCCGCAAAAACTCTCGAAAAGCACTACGCTTCCTTCATCACAGAGCAAACCTTTAAGGACATACAAGCAGCTGGTCTCGACCATGTTCGTATCGGTTACAACTACTGGGCTGTCGAGGTTTATGATGGCGATCCTTATGTGTACCGAACCTCCTGGCGATATCTTCTCCGTGCAATCGAATGGTGTCGCAAATACGGTCTACGAGTCAACCTAGATCTGCACGGCATTCCAGGTAGCCAAAATGGATGGAACCACAGTGGTCGGTGGGGATCTATTGGCTGGTTGAACGGAAGTGATGGCAGTAAGAACGCGCAACGAGCACTTGATATCCACAACCGATTGTCCAAGTTCTTTGCCCAGCCTCGTTACAAGAACATCATCACTCACTACGGTCTCGCAAACGAGCCTCGAATGACCAGTCTTAAAACAAGCGATGTTATCAGCTGGACAGAGGAAGCATACAAGCTCGTGCGTAAGAACGGTGTCAAAGCTCTTGTGGTGTTTGGAGACGGCTTTATGGGACTGGAGAACTGGCAAGGCTTGATGACTGGCTACGATGACATGGTTCTTGATGTTCACCAGTATGTCATCTTCAACGAAAACCAGATCGACTTCACACACCAAAAGAAAGTTAAGTATGCCTGCGATGGCTGGACTGAGCAGGCTAAAATCAGCATGGATCGCTCTACAGGTTATGGCCCGACAATCTTTGCTGAGTGGTCACAAGCCGACACAGACTGCGCCAAGTTCCTCACTGGAGTGGGTTGGGGTACTCGCTGGGAAGGTACATACGATACTGGCAACAAGGACTCTTCTATCCTAGAGCCACGATGTCCAACTAAGGACAAGAAGTGTTCATGCAGTGGCGCCAACGCCAGCCCCGACGACTGGAGTGACGAGTACAAGAAGTTCCTCAAGATGTTTGCCGAAGCACAGATGCACAGTTTCGAAAAGGGCTGGGGATGGTGGTACTGGACATGGAAGACAGAGGGTAACTACCAGTGGAGTTACGAGTCTGGTCTCAAGGCGGGTGTTCTGCCCTCAAAGCCTTGGGACCGTGACTTCAACTGTGATAAGGATGTTCCTGATTTTGCGAAGAATGGTTTGCCGGAGTATCTTTAGAAGGGTGTTTTGTATTGCTGGATATGCTATGTATGTTTGGAAGCGTGTTACGGCGTTAGGGTTGTCTCGGGACAGAGACAAAGCATGCATGTGCCAGTATATGGGGGCTGTCATGAGAATTGCTCAGGTGTATCTATGATTGAGTACGTATGTTATAAGCTAGACAGATGGATAATGACAATATAAGGAAAATGAGTTGCTATGATATTTGTTCCGTGGTTTCTGAGTGTCAGCACCATGATTCGAACTCAGATGTGTCGTGAACGTGTGAACCAGGAGAAGGTGTCATGATGATCATGACAGCCTACAAGAAGGGCTTGTCCCGTGATCGGAGATAATATCCGAAAGTCGGTGACCGAAGACAAGTTCCCGAAACCCAGCTTGGGCTATGCACAAGAACTCGGAAAACCCATGGAGGAGAAAGACATCATCATAACCAACAGTTTCATGAGCCGCCCGATAGCCGCCGATTGGACGTCGAGAAAGTCGCAGATCCCATGACGAATCAGTTGCCATCTGTGTCATGATTCGGTGAATAGTCGAGATACCTAGTAGGTTTATACATCCTTATGAGGCAAGACTTCCCCAAGATTCAAGCCACTCATAAACAAGAATGAGCCCCAGAACTTTAATTCAACTAATGGGCTCGCTGCGAAGCAAGGGACCTTCTAGAATGTAGAAACTTGTTTATAATGAAGCTAATTTGCTTCGTGGCAACTGGATAGCAGTTTCTGGGTTAGCTTGCTCCTTTTCTCTATACGCTTCTGCAGATATGCGTGTAAGTGAGTTGATACTAGCGCTGGCCTAACTCAACTACACAAGCAAACACAGTATCCAAATTAGTCCATCAAAGCTGTACAAATTTGACTCATAACTAACCAAGAGCATTGTTTTACAAGAACTTGGAAGCTTCTGTTTGGTGAAATTGATATTCATACGGGTGACGACACACGTATATGTCGTGTGCCGGTTCTCATTCATAAACAAGTTGTCATTGAATCCATTGCTATATACTGGTTGAGGTTGAAAAAGCAGCAAACATGTCACATTCAATAGTCATAATCATGGTTTAGACATGCACGCCTTTTTTTTTATATTCATCCTGTATATGTTGCTGAAGGAATGTATAAGAGATTCCGACCGCAGTGCTCCTTGGCGAGCCACCTGTGTCAAAAACGAAATCCAATCAAAGACATTACTTGTTGTTGTTCATATGATCACCATCATTATCATCAACTTGCCAAAGGGGATACCTTGTGTTGGAGTTGCAGACGGTAGCAATTCTCCTGCACCAAGTGCCGAAAAGTCGTGGAGGATCAAGGGGCAAGGTTTTTCTGTGCTGTGTTTGTTGAGAGTGAAAGAAAGGGAAGCCGGCCACGCATAGCATCGTCATCATCACCAAGGGTCACCAACAGTAAGTCACCATCAACGAGTCACTTCATGCAGACACTTGCAAGACGAGGTAGTAGGCCTGGGCTCCAGCACCCCTTCGGTAGTCTTGCACCTCAGCAGATAGGACCTTGACCTTGTTCTGCTCAGCAAGGCTCTTCACGTGGGTCTCATAGCCTCCGGTCTGCCAGATCTCACGGATGACGGTGGCCACGATATAGCCTCCGGGCTTCACGACACGCACAAATTCACTGATAGCCTCGGGGCCAACGTGAGACTGTGTCAGGGTGCCCACACACGTCACGACATCATAAGAGTCATTCTTTGCGGAGAGTGGTCGCGACAAGTCACACACATCCAGGTTGCGGTATGCGTCAGTGGTGCGAGCCTCGTCGAGCATGCCAGGGCTCAGATCAACGCCGTCAAGTTTCTTTGCGCCAAGACGAGCGAGGAAGACGCCGACAAGACCAGTTCCACAGCCGGCATCAAGAATCTCAACATCCTGGTTGATGGTGGGGGTTCCTAGGACTTGAGGGACATAGGCAGCGGCAATGGCAGGACCGACATAGTCTTGGTCCTTGGCGGTGATCTCCTCGTTGTAGGTCTTTGCCCACTCGTCATAAACGGAGCGAGCATGATCAACCGAGGTAAGAGAGTAGATCTTGGGGAAGTGGGCAGTGGTTTGAGAAGACATGATATTGAGTCAATTAGGGGCAATAATAGGGGTGTGAGTGAGTATGCGGGAGTGAGGAAGAGTGAAAGTGAGAGTGAGAGTGAGAGTGCAGGGTATTCAAGTTGAGTGTATAGGCAGTGGTTGTTCGTGTTGAAGACGAATCGAGAGGACTGGGTTGATGAATTAAGAATTTCAGCAACTTCAAGGAAAAACCACGACCTTTTTATAACCAACTCGAACAAAAAAACCCCGCGTCTCATCTTGTTTCCCCTCGTCTGCCCGCGTCGTAGAGGTTCCGAAATGACGTTTAGGCGTGTTGCTGTATGCGAATCCATTGGTGGGCGCGGGATATGATTGCGACTCGGCGTGGCCCAAAGTAGCGATCCGAGGTAAGCGCCTAAAATACAGAAAGAAATCTGTAGTTTTTAATAGCAATAATAATATGTTTTCGTCAGAGAAATGTGGGTTGTCAAAAAGAAACCACCATGTTTATGTTCATGGTGTGGTGTTGGAGGGGATCCAAAGGCAACGCAACGTTGGCGGTTATGATCAGCCGAGAACTCTTGGCCAACTGGGCCAATTGACGAAAATTTTGTTAGATTAGGTAGAGTTATTTGTCCCCTTCTTTCCTGTTGTTTCGATTTTTCTGGGCGACTTTTTGCGCGTGATTGCGATCAGTCTCTTTGTAAATACTGACAGTTTTCCACTACACCATCAGAGACGAAACTTTGGCCCGATCGCAACAACTAGATGTAACCAAAAACAAATCGATTATCACAAGGAAACGAACACTAACTCCAGGAGAACCCAATAGGACAAGATTCCGGCCGGGCAGAGGAGACTTCAGCCGGTCGCGGGCGCATCATGAGTGAGCCCTATTGCGAGAATTACGTGCATAGCTGCAGTCCTTTTGCCTCGATCGCTGCCTTCTCGACAGGGAAGTGCAGCTGCAATGTGCCTTGGAAGTGCGTCTCTGAGTTGCAACTGGAGCTCATGTTTGAAGCGAGATAGGAGCGATTATCATGTCTACTGATAGCTCATAGCGGTTTCGACAACTAAAGACTATTTGATGGGATAGACGCGACGCACTCCTCATGACTCTTTAATTGCATCTGTTCGTTAACTAGGACTGGTCTGCACGAAGGGACCTGCTTACCCTACAGCGCACGAACTTCAAATCACGGGCATATTCCTGCTGACCGAGCCGTGGCCGAATCTCTGAGACTAATGTCCCGCATTCAACCCTACCAGCGGCCGCAGATGGTGGTACAAGAATGACGACATGTCTGCATGTCGTCTTAATCGGCCTATCAGAGCTTAGGAGAAGTGCCAAGATATTTGATTAACTGGCACCGGATGCTCAACAGAGCCGTGTTTGGGACAATGGGAGCAATTCGAGAGCTGGTTCGTCAGATCGATTCAACTAACGGGCTTTTCTTGATAGATGCGGGTATATATCTCCACCAGCATGTGAGTAACAACCGGGTTCTGAAGACTTGCAGGGTGGTATTGCTTGCAGGAGAGGCCCTCTTATTTGACCACTGGGAGATGGTGATTGTTAGCGTGATACAAGGCCAATGCTGCTCAATCGAGTCCAATATACATTAGAATAAGTGCATCATGAACTCATATTGCTGTATGCGCTACTTTTCCAAAGAGAGCCTCATGAGTTCTCATATGCGGGGAAATATCAATTTGATACTCCCCTCTTGTCTCTTTAGCTTTTGCTCTCCCTTTCCTCAAGGAACGGAAAGAGAGGAGGGGAACATTTGCCATGTCCAAGAGCCGAAATAATCTAAAAGACATCTAAGGGTGCTCAAAGGCCGAACTCCGAAGTGAATTGCTTCAATCCTGCAGCCTTAACAAATAATCTATTATTAACACTCTATCACCAAGATCAGCGCGGAGAGGGTAAATATTAGCCCAACTCAACATCACAATCTCCAAAAACAACTTCTCCTAATTACCCAAAAAGTGAGCTTCATAAGAAATCAGTTGAACCAAAAGTTCAGGATACCCCTTTAGTGACATAAGGTTATACTTATGGTATATGTCCAGCAAAATCAGGAGAAGTTTATTTCATCTTCAAAGCGATGACTGATTCCGTAAATTTGAATCGCGTGCCCTGTTTTTGAATGTGAAGCTATTCAATGAGTAATCACAGCGACCGATCGCTCTTTTTGAGATCATGGCTTCCCAGCTTTGATTGGGTATTACTCAACATTTTCCATCTTGACAGGATGGCAAGGAATGTTTCGGTCGGCGATGACAACATGAGGTGATTTTCAAGGTGCATGATAAATATGGTCGAGCTTTGTGGTGGTGAGGAACCAAAGAGATTTGTTGTAAAGCATGGTTGTTGGAATTGTGTATAAAGACCATGGATCGTGATGTCGAAAAAACATCAACACATTCAGGGACACTTGGCCCTGAGAGGAAGGACCCAAGATTTGCGCCAATCCGAGCACCACAAGCTATAAGAACTCGTACACGAGAACCTGGTCGTATATCTCGCTGCCAATCCCGGAATGGCTACAGTTGCGACCCCAACACGGAGCCTCCGGACGAGGAGCTTGAGAAAGATCCCTTTGAGGTTGGCTGGGATGGCGGCGACAATGACAATTTATGTCCTCGGAGTTTTATGGTCGAAGGCCCATCTATATCGTTTCGTGGTTTATGTATTTTATTTGGATTATCCCTCAAGCTATGGCACAGAATATCGAGACCGTTATCGTGAGTCGATTGATTGACGGGTTTGCTGGGAGCGCATTCCTTGCTGTGTCTGGTGGCACGGTCGGGGATATTTTCACAACGAATGAATTCCCGGCGCATATGTTAATGTTCTCGATTGCCCCTTTCATAGGCCCTTTGACTGGGCCATTGACTAGCGGCTTTATCAGCGATAATACTGACTGGAGATAGACACATTGGATGCTCCTGATCTGGGCGTTAGCTTGATTGTTGGTTATTTTCTTTCTAGTCCTTGAGATCTATAGTGAGTGTATAGAGGCAACATATCAGTTGCCACCACTGACCTTTGACCAGACCCCATCTTGCGCAAGAGCAAAGAAAAACAAATTCGGAAAGAAACCGGCGATGAAAGATGAAAAGCTCCCACAAAAAGGGGGCAAAAATCCGCCACAAGTGCAATAGGGCACTCTGTTCCTACGGCCCTTCCAGCTTCTCAACTTCGAGCCTGTGTGTTTCAACCTGTGCATCTTCACGGCCATTATCCTCTGAATTCTTTATCTCTTCTTCGGAGACCTTTCACCTAGTATTCGGCGATGTGTATGCCTTCAAGCTATGGCAGTCAGGCTGCTCTTTTCTTGGCATCCTTATAGAAATGGTACTCGCCGCAGGACTCGATCCCGTGTGGTACCGTATCCGGAACAACCTCGCCCGCAAGCTGAGCGAGGAGGCAGGCGTTGAAGGGGACAGCCCGTCTGAAATCCGATTACCTCCATCCATGTTTGGGGGTGTCCTTGTACCTGTCTGTGTCTTCATGTTTGCCTGGTCCTGTTATCCTTGGGTACACTGGTTAGTACCCATTACTGGATCTGCAATCTTTAGAGCAGGGTAAGTTATCTCAATTCATCTTCGCCAAAATTAAAATGATTGACGGGCCTCAATGAGGCGTAGTTAGGGAAATACTGTGATACCCAAGCCTGAGTTTAGACGGGGTTGAGACAAGAACCGGACGCGCGGGATCACACTCGCACAAGTAGAACAACACATGTCTCAATCACCTCTTGGTCATGCCTCTTGATCTCGTACCCCCTAGACCTCAACTTAGCGAACTGCAGCCAACCGCTCAATGCTGACATAGAATCCTTCTTGTCTTTAGTGGAGTCTTTCTTCACCTTTCTTGTAAGCCCAAGCCCGTGTCACAAAGCTCACCGCACGTTACACGACTCTTTGCGGGTTATCATGGCAAGAGTGTGCTCGTGCCAGAGAGAAGACAGTGCTAACCTTGATGGCAATAGGTGGAAGCTTATCCGCAGTACGCCGCGAGTGCCCCTGCTGCTAATGCATTCGTACGTTGTGTCTTTGCTGGTACGTCTTTCGTCTATTGTTACGAATTCGTCCCATTCTTCACCGCCGGCTGTGTATCAAATTCCCCTAGTATAAGCCTCAACAAGCGAGTCGGGGGAACTCAGAGGCAGCCAGAAAACATGTCGAGATCCAGGGGCATGTATTTACATGAATAGTTGCTAACTCGTGTTCGACAGTTGCATTTCCCCTATTTGGTAACCAAGTGTGCAACAAGCTGAATAAGCACAAGGCCTCGTCTCTGCTGCCCTTTTTGATAGTTGCCATGATACCCTTCGCTTATCTATTTTTTCGGTACGGAAAGAGAATTAGAGTCAACAGTCGGTTTGCTGCTTCGTAAAGAGCTGCCTTTGGGACTTAGGATGAGATCTGTAGTTGCAAGTCCTGGCTTCATCCAGGTATCCGCACCCCCTAGATCATGCACCGAAGCACCTGGGCTGCATCTTGAGACGGATATCTGAGACTAATACACCGAAATTTCTACTAGCTCAAGAGAGGCTTTTGCAGAAATTGAGTGGATTGATCACCGGTTGTACAGAAAGAGCCCGCCTAGCTCTTATACGGGACTTGAAGGATTGGCGGTTCCGTATTTCCTTTTGAAGATGCCTAAGATTGTTCAATGTTTTACTTTTATTACTTAGCAAAAGATGTGAAAACCAGGAATTCTGATCCGATGTCTTTGTATAATCTGACTGTGAATCCTTGCTCAGGTCGACTCGGCTGAAGGGCATCTCTGGCTTCCCCATGAATTAATATAGCCAGCTAAGTTTATCTTGAGTCAAGATCTTCCCGGGCCGCTAGGCGAATGCGGGGATCTGGATGTCGGACAGGTGTTGATGATCAATTATACCGTGGATGTACTCCATACAGTGCCTTGATACAAGTGCTCAGCTATTATAGCTGCAAACAACAATGATCCAGGTTTTCAAGATCAAGTCACATCCAATTGAAATCAAACATATGATGCCTAAAAATTCAATCAAGTCAGCTGTCCACATAAACATTCAATTTGATATAACCCATGTGTTGTTCAGCCCCAACATCAATCATGGATGGTAGGATAGACCAACCACGACTTTGGTGTGAAGAACATCTTCAAGATCAACAAGGGTGTCTCAGCCTTCATCAAACTTGCAATCTACAGGCCCTCGGCTATCGCAGCCTCGACTCGACTCCAGGTTCTCGGCCAGCAGCATGCATCGTATCCTCCAACCACATTAATGCACGCATGCTTCTACCCGCTGTGGGAAAAGCAAACAACAGGGACTAGGACTAGGGGTGTATTGCCCACAAGAGGCTCAGCAAGACGTGTTAAAGTTGGGAATCCTTGTCTTGGAACGGCTGTCATGTAATGCAGCGCAACCGCAATGGATAGGAAAAAGAAAAGAGTGAAGAGAGCTGAAAGATGTCTTAAGCAATTGGCTGTTTCATTCCACTAATAGTAACACCAGATGCAGGATTTCGCTGACCAGCTTTATGTAATTGTAACTCGAATGGTACATAGACTATTGACTTTCTGCTGATTATCAGGTTCCCGCGGAGAATTTCTATTTGCGCAATAGGCTGAGGACCGCGACCTTGTATCTTGGCATGATCCAAGACGTACGGAGTAGTATAAACAATAACTCCAAACCCTCGGTCGCCGACCGGATGCGGTCGGTCAACGACCAGACTTGAGACCCTGGGTATCTAATGTCCAACGTCCAATGGAGGGCCCTGAATGTCAACCTGGATGGTTCTACTCTTCACCGTTAACAGCTGAGTGCAAGCTACCCATGGCGGTCTTCCGCTTCCGCTTCCGCCCCTCACCTCCGGCATCCGGGCTCGGCATGAGGCCCCGCGATCCGGCTGGCCGGCTTTTTTTTTCAATTACTTGAACAAACATTGATAGATGGAATACTGGACATGACTACACGCCAATTCATCAGTATAGAACGAACCGGATGAATTGACAAGGAGAATTTTGCGCTGGTAATATGTGCAATCTGAGCATGTCTTTTTGAACTCTAATGTTTGCTTCGGGTAGCTTGCTTTGACGCCGGCGAGCGGCATTCTTCTTCTACTAGAGCCCTCTTTTCTGTTCTTTTCTTTTTCTTTCTAGGCCGCAGGGAAGATTAATTGCAGGTTTATAATTGCGTGTTAGTTGCTTTGGACTGGAGTTGAAACACGTATATACATGCACATTCACTTGGGTAGGTGCATACGGATAGGTACGACAAAGTATCAGCAAGTCTGGGCAAGATGGCAATTGGCATTCTGCGTCAAGGATCATCTGAGTTATCCAACATCAGCCCGACGCCGCACCTTGTCGCAACGGTGCTGCAGTCGCACGACACATCAATGTCTATACATAGACCCTTGTCATTGAGGTACGAATCACACTCCAGCTTATGTTGCGATTACCAACACAAGAAAGGGTTTGAGATGTCGACGTGTACACTCGCCCATGGCCCCAGACTCTTGAGATTCATAATGCATCAGACTAGGCCAGAGGCCAGGTCTAGGGGTTGAGGTTGGTGGTTAGTGGTTGGGGGACACAAAATTCGATGGATCAATGGAGTAGTTTTTGGCGGCTCAGCGGGACCTTTTTAGCTTAAGCTGAACTCGATCGAGACTATTGCTTGAGGCGCGTTAAGTAAAATTCTCCGCCCTTATTTCTCTTGACCGCTAGAAGGCAATAGAGTCAACTCATTAACTATCGACCCTAGCTTCAGTCCTAAAAAATCTGATCTTGAGCTAGGTTCAAGGCTTCATCAGTTACAAATAGAGGCATCGTCGGACCAATGGACAGTGCTCACTTTCCCCCAGAGCGGATTACTCTCCCCACTAATAAACCCCGCAGCCAAAAATTGACTTTGATTGGGCTCGAATTGGTTCCTGTTAGCGCGTGTGAAAGGACAAGACTCGAGGCTCCGACTTAGTTAGGTACCTAGCTTCGGTTTGCTGAGGCATAAAAGTACGTAGGTAGGTACTACGTATCAGTCATATTAGTCTATCAAATCCACTTAGAACACATCAGAGTAAAATCTTTCATGATGATCAGTATGTTGGCTATATTGCCTATGATACTTTTCAATCAATTGATTGCCATATACACCCATGTCTTGTAAGGTTGGGTATGTAGGTTTCAACGTTTCAACTACGTAAATACAGGGGGGCTTGGCTGAAGGATGGGCGATTACCCACCCTGTGTGAGTTTGCAGTAATTACCTAGGTGTATGGCTATTCGATCATCCGCCTGTCAAAGTCCTGTTTGTAGCTGCTCACGAGATTGCATGTAGCATCATCACCTCGGGTTTCTACATTTGCACATGCCATGCCATGCACAACGAGCCTTGGCTGTCTTGTTTACTTCTGATGGTAAATCAAGATTCGTCACTCTACCTGCACATATTTCCATATGCATATCCAGCCCATTCTGTATCCCCTAGTATAATCCACATCCACTTACTCTAAAACTTGTCATCAACCCACTTGGTTGTACCTACATCAGGTACTTTGTACATCTGTGGTCTCCAGCACGCATTCGCATTCGATTCTCACAACATAAGGCACCCAGTACTCCGTACTTTGGACCAAACAAGCACAGCGCAGGGACAACCTTTAAGATATCCGCATCCTCCAATTGCCCTGCCCTGTTTGTGGCGCCAGCTAATCCACCAACCACCAAAACCCACCAATACTGCTACCACTACCACTACAGCGCCCTGTCGCCTGACATGGATGGACCTGACTGGGCTCGTCTCTAACTGACTGAATTGGACCAGTCATTGCTTACAACCTAGTTTGCGAATTGCCTCGTTCGATTTCTCCTCTCAACCTCGACCCTCCCTATTTTATTCTCTTATTCTTCGATACCATCAGTATCGCGATCCAGTTCCTTCGCGCACTTTGCGCTCAACTTCTTCTCCCCCGCGCCGCGCCTAGTTCGCATGCCTCATCTCTGCACAACGCTGCATATACGCCGTCACCACAGCCTGCTGTTACGGTCGCCGAAGCCGTGTGAGCTGTTTCTGTTGCTGTAGTGCGCATTTCTACTTAGATTGGCTGGTTCTGGTGTTGGTCCTGGGTGCAGCCACTCCTCATGGCCCGCGGGTAGCTGCATCCTATTCTTTCCTCCTCTTCGTCATCGACATTCGCATCCTCGCAGTCGCCAAATCTCTCAGTTCCCGTGTCGCCATATCTCCTCACTGTGTCGCCTTGAACATCTCCGCCACTACCGCTGACCTACGACTCCTGCTTCCAGCGATCATCGATCACTCAAGTTCGTCGAATCGGATTTCTACCTCGTCCACATCTTCCGCATTCCTCGGTGACAACTATCACAGCCTCACGAACGCAGCGACAGATTATTGACTCAATATACGTTTCACGAAGACGCCTCCCTGCATATTATAGTTAGGCACTTATTGGCTTTGTTAGAGTACGCCCCCTCTACGATACGAGCTTGACCGATCAGTTTCGGTCTCCCACTTAGCCAAGGCGTGATCATCATATCCACGGCTGCATATACCCTTCTGGCCTCGTTTGCGCCCAACGCCATAGTCCTACCGCATCTGTACCGTGCAGTTCAGGTCGTTCCTAATCTTACATACATCACCTACGCAACACGCGTCAGCGATCAGCGAGGGAGATCAGGGGAAGGATTCTTCTGCACATTCCCACGCCACCGTGGGGGTTATTGTCACTGTGAGCAACACATCTTGCAATTCCAATTCGACGACGTACCTGTCCCTGCTTGGTTGTCCAACCGGAGCTTGAATAAGTGTGGTTTCGCAAAGGTTTGAACGGTGGGCAAGGTGAAGGAGAGAAACAAAAAAGACCTAGGATTCTGAGCCTGCATCCGGGCCACTTTGTGTTCAGTTGCCCAAACAAAGTCTCAGGCTCGAATAAGCTGAGAGGAGGATATTCCAGCTACCGCATTACCTTGTACCGGTCCCCGGGCCTTGTATATAAAACCTAAGACACCATGCCGCACGAGATGGAGGGGAATAGCACTGAGGTCTCAGATGTTATGTCTGAGAACGAGGACGAGATGGAAACTTTTCTCAAGGACGACGACGAGAAAATGACCGACCAGAGCACTACTGAGAGCACCACCGAGGTCAAGAAGAAGTACGACCCCAAGGACCCCCTGCGCCCAAGAAGGAAAAAGGCGCGGAGGGCATGCTTTGCGTGTCAAAGGGCTCATCTAACTTGTGGTAAGTCTCCTTACAACGGCTATGTTAGCGTGATTCTAGCATGCGCCGGTTATTATGATGCGACCCTTCGTTCTCTCCCTGTGAAGTTTGACCCTTTAGTCCATCAACTGTTGGCATTTTATCTGTTACACTGTTTGCGTACTTCTATGAACCAATATCTGTGGGAGAAGGGCCATGGTTGAGATCGTCGTGCTTGACAGTCAAGAGGAGATTTCAAACTGACGCCTTTCCAGGAGATGAGAGACCATGCCAAAGGTGCATCAAGCGAGGTCTTGCAGATGCATGTCAAGATGGTGTCCGCAAAAAGGCCAAATACCTTCATGATGCTCCTCCGGAAGCCCTTCGGCCTGTTCTTGGTCCTAATTACAACCCTAACCCCAATCCTACGCCCTCAAGGCCCAACGTTCAGCGTCAGAACTCGAATGCGAGTCAGTCAGACAACTTGTCTGCAACTGGTAGCAACTTCTTCTCTCAGGCGAGCACTACGACATTGCCTGTTTATTCAACAGGCGCGCAGACTCCCGTAGGCATCGATGGCCTTACCTCCTTTAATCCTCAAGCGTCCCCGACATCCTTTCAAGCTCCAATTAGCAATGCACACGCCCCGATGAACAACATAATACCTACTGGTAATATGGATTTCAACGCCTTGTTCGATCCTAGCAATCCAGCTTTATACAACTTTGACCTCGAAGGTCTCAATTTCGGTAGTCAGTACGCTGGCTGGGAGTTTGGCATTCTTAACAAGATGGCCCTCGGAGCCGAGACACCTCCCCGAGAGAACTCGATGGGACAGACTCCAACAACCGAAGCCACTTATGCAGCTCTCTTTGGGAACGTAAATGGTAACGCAAACGGCTTTGATCATCCCATGTTAGGGGCCGACTTTTCGGGTATGGACCAAAATAACCAATCTCTATATGCCCAGGGAAACCTCCAGCACGGACTACCCCATGCTTATGCTATTGCAGCTGGGCCTACAAGCCTTGCCAGCCCAAGTACAGATGCGACGGCCAGCCCCCATTCAGTTGCGGGCATGGAAGGCTCACCGGGCCATAATTTCGCTGGAATCCCTACAGTTCCTGGCGCACAGCGACATAGACCGAAGACTACAAAGCCAAATCCCAAATCGTATCTCGGTAAGAGACAAAGGGACTCCGCCGCTATTTACGAGAGTGTAAAAGAGCCGTATCCTTACACGACCGGGTTCCACAACATGGTGGCCGTGTTACGAAATCGTCTACCCGGCAACAAGCTACTAAGAATCGCCAAAGCACTTGGAGAGATTCGACCCTCGTTTATTTCGTGCACCAAAGATCTGACTCGTCAAGATCTCATCTTTATGGAGAAGTGCTTCCAAAGAACATTGGTTGAATATGATGACTTTCTCCAGCACTGTTGCGCGCCGACCATTGTCTGTCGACGATCAGGAGAGGTCGCTGCTGTTAACAAAGAGTTCATCGCGTTAACGGGGTGGACAAAAGAGGTGTTGCTCGGAAAAGAGCCAAATCTCAACATCAATACATACAGCGGGCGCTCAACTAATGGATCAAATACACCAGACACCAGCGCTCAAGGAGATATGCCCACTCCTCGGCCCCAAAAGGCTACTCTTGATATGAGTGGCGGTCGGCCTCAGCCTGTTTTCTTGGGTGAGCTACTGGATGATGACAGTGTTGTTGAGTTTTACCAGGATTTCGCAGAATTGGCCTTTGAGGACAGCCGCGGCAAGGTGCAAAGAAGTTGTCGACTCAACAAATATCGGTCTTCTCAGAGTTTGGATATAAAGCCAGAACTTGCTCAGAAGGACGCTCAGCCAAGTATTCTTAGCAGCCGAGTTACGCGAATTGACAGCGAACACGGCATCTCAAGGATTGAAAGGGATGGTAAGGTTGAATGCACCTACTGCTGGACCATCAAACGGGACGTTTTTGACATTCCCATGATGATCATTATGAATGTCAGTTTTGATGTTACTTCCATGATGTGGATGGACTCTTAAGCTAACTTGATACAGTTCTTGCCACGATATTTACCAGACCAAGGGCCCCAGCAACTGGCGGTTTAGTTGAATATGAAGATGGGCAAAACTTGAAATACGTTCATGCTCCCTTTTCGTTGGAGGTCTTTTCAACAGGATGCAGACCCTTTTTTTTTTTAGCCTTTAAGGGAGGGGCCATACAGTAACAAAGAGAAGGTGATGAGACTGGAGCATATACTTTTGGATAGAAGACTGGCTGTGATGCTGTTCCATGGTTTGTTAGTAGTGCTCTTTAGTCGGACAGATGGGGGTTTCACATGATAGATACCCAGGTAGTGTTTGCAGACGTGAACCGAAATAACGAAGACATTTGAAAGAATTTTCTCTTCTATGTTGCTATCAATCCATAACTCCCAGTCGCTTTTTACCCTGTTCTATTTCCCTTCAATTGTCTCTAGGCATCTCGAACAAGCCACTGGATGTTCAAGCTACCTTCAACATCCCGACCACCAACGACACGTCCCTTTGCAGGGGCCCAAGCTTCACGGGCAAGACTGTTCTTAGCAACCTCACAGTCAAAGTTAATATCTTCGATGAGCGCATCAAGGCTCTTGTAGTCCTTCTCCTCACGAATAAAGCCAAGGATCAGTAGGCGCATGGGCGTGTCATAGAAGTCCGCGGTGAACTTGTGCAGCACGTGGACCTCTGCGCTACGGACGGTGTTCTTGTAGAAGGGGTTGTAACCAATGGACATCACCATTGGGAAGATGTGGAAGGGGGGATTAGCGGGAGCTTGTGTGGAGAGGAGAGCATCCTCTGTGTTGGGTTTTGGGGTGTCGCTGGATGAGTCTGAGGGGATGTCGGGGTGAGTTGTGGGAAGAGCGAGAGAGGCGTAGCCAAAGTAGACACCTGACTGGATGTTGGCGATCCAAGGTGTGAGAGCCTCGTCGACAGGGAGGTTGGCGGTTGGGATGCCGAGCTGAGAGGTGTGAGTAAAGTAGTAAGTGATCAGAAACGAAGAGGAGCTACCTCTTTAGAACCGCGTCCAAACCCAGAGATTACTTTGCCTTCCATGTGAAGAGGATAAGGGGCCTCAGGGCCGGTGTCTGGGCCGACGACCGAAGGGCGAGAAGACATGATATCGTAATCACAGGTGGTGATGTGCTTGATGAGGGCAATTTTTTTTTAAAGTTGACTATAAGACTTGTAAGCAGGGTGGAAATCTGAGTCTGTATTTCATGTATATTTACTTCAGATTAGACTCTGTTGAGTTGAGATAGTGAAAGATGAGACTGAAAATGAATGAGTGAGTGAGTGAGAAGTTGATGGAAGCCGATAGTGGCTATCAAAGTAGAGAGTGGAGTTGATGATGAGATCCGACGAATGGTGGGGGGCGGGGTGAAGCAATGCCGAAAGTGCGAAGGGATCGGAGGAATATGAGATTTGCTTACTACCTTAGTGATAAGTGAGAGTATCTTGTCCTCACTTAGCTTCGATAGCTAGAATGAGTGTTTGAAGGGTGTTTATTTATTTATTGAAAGAGAAATGTTGGGCTTTGTGGGACCTGGGCCTATTATTCAGCATCTCAGCCCACATCAAGAACTCTTTCTAGAGATTGATGTTGCATGATGAACACAATCCGCCTCAGCCTTTCTGATGTCTGAACGGAATAATTGGGTCTAGGAATTGTCTTATAAGCAGGTCTAGCTACCTAGCTATGCCTCACTCATCTTCTACTGCACCACCTACTTGACTTTTCAAAACCGCCGAACCAAATACAGACGGCTTCGATTCGAATGTTTCCCATTAATTATTGGACTAAATTCCATTCTTACAACTCCCCGGGCCGCCAATCTTAAAAGACTTCACGCAGCAACCTCTGTCTTCGGCCACTCAGTTCTCCCCAACTTAATAATATCGCTTCCGCCGACGATCCAGTACTTACTCGGCGCCTTGCCCTCACTCGCCAACTGCGCAGCCCTTACAGCTGCCTTCGCAATGACATCAGCATCTTGGCCGAGAGTGTCCTTGATACCAGCGCTGAGATGTCCAAGACCATTGACTGCGCCTTGAGCGATGCCCTCAACAGTGCGGCTAGTCTCTCTGTGGCCGAGAATCATACCAAGCTTGAGAATCACAGCCTGCTCAAAGTCCAGCTCCTTGATTGCATCTTCGACTCCGTTCTTCATTTTTGCGTAGGGTGAGGCGGACGAGAGGAGACCGCGTGTTCCTGCACTAGAGATAAAGACAAATGTCGAGATACCCACCGCCTTGGAAGCTTTTGCGAGTTCGACGTTCAGGTCGTGGTCAATTTTCCACTGGTTTTGTTAGTTACTGATATACTGAAGTGTCATCTCATATGTCAAAAAAACGTTCCTGGTTGGCAATGCCACCTGCCGCAGCTCGAGTGGTACCCAGAGCAGAGTAGACGATAGAGGGTTTGGGAGTGAGGCCTGTGAGAATCTCTGCCCACTTAGTAGTATCGGTGTCGACTATCGCATTGAGGTGGGGAGGAGTTGTGGCCTTGTGAGCCCGTCGAGTAATGGTATGCACTGGCATCTCGGCAGCGAGGAGAGTTGAGAGGATGTTCGAGCCGACAAGGCCTGTTGACCCGATGATAGCAGCTGAAGGCGAAGTCATTGTAAATGTGTTGGTATTGATGAAAGGTTGGTACGGATATCGAGTCGTGAATAGCAACAGATGGGGATATCGAGATGAGATGCGAATTAGAGAGATGTGAGACACGAAAAATCACGTCAGATAGGACAGCAAATATTTATTTAAATTAGTTGCCCGAAGAATTGATGTTAAAAGCTTGAGACAGGCGGGATGATGTGATGACATGGTTCAAGCGGGAGAGAATCACCTAGCCACATTCAATTGGTTAGCATGTGACAATATCATGATTTATATCATTCGAAATGCTTACTACCAAGTTTTACTTTCTCTGAATTTGATCTTTCTTTATAGCAACACTTGGACAAAGTCTTCGAAGCTGGTATCAAAAGCCAAAATATGTGAGTGAAGCTGTACCTAAGCACCTAATCGTGGTCCTGCAGCAGGTACTACTACTAAGCATGCAGTGGCTCATCGCGCGCCTGGACTCTAGGTTCCATCAGAACAAGGGTCCAGTTCTCCACTCTTTTTTTCAATCTACCAAGCTACTGTACATACCCCACACCCACAGCTCGAGAACTCAAGACTTGCGACATCATCTCTGCCTGCCTCTTACTAGTATCTGTTACACGACAACATCTGTCGCATGCGCGCCCTCTCCTCTTCTACCAATTCTCCTGTTTTCTTTCTAGATACAAACACAACACACCAGCAATAAAATACAGTCATTGACTATTTACAATGGCTACTCAGTACGAAGGTAACATCGATTAACCCCTCCTCAACCCCTCCATCTGTAACGTCTTCGCTCACTTTTCACAGTTGAACATAATGTCAAATTCGCTGAAGGCCGCCGCTCAGGCCGCCGCGTAGACATGTCTTCATTCTTCTCCCTCCTCGACCAGATCGCCGAGCCCTCAGGCGACCAGACCCCTCATCAAAACCCACACGCCACGCCCACTCCCGTTGACACGGCTGCTCTCTTCCGCCTCCTCCAGGAACAGTTACATCAGCTACACACTACTGCCCCCACAGATGATAATCGCGAATTTCTCGAGTCACTCATCATGAATCTCGAAGATGATATCAACGACCCCCCTACTCGTGTGCACGGAGTGTCGCAGGAGTTTCTTGACTCACTTGATCGTGTCAATCGCAAGACTCTCAAGCGGGACGACGACTGTGCCATTTGCAAAGTCCCTTACTTAGAGGACGAATACTGTCTTGTTGTTGAGCTACCATGCAAAGGCAGCCACCAATTCGATCTCGAGTGTGTTGGGCCTTGGCTGCGCAGCAAAGGAACATGTCCCATGTGCCGTCAAGAGATGGGAAAGAAGAAGGAGGTTCCCGTCGTGCAAGATGACGAAGAAGAGGACGGTGACATGATGTACGCCTAAATGTTGGTGTGTTTGTGACATTAAGCATAGTCTGGCGTCGGGAGTTGGAGCCACCGTGGGCTTGGCATTTACACATCATGAATATGAACATGACTTCGACTCGTTCTATTTTTGTTATTTCTTGACTGGTCTTTGAAAACTCACTGCCTCTCGCCCCTCCAAACCACTTCGTACTTGCCTCCGAATTCTGTCGTTCACCAACCCACTGAGATAAAGCTATGTTAGGTATGCAACACGGCATCATGAACCTTTCTGTTTCCGTCTCCAATCCCACCTATTGTACTTCTTTCCCGAGCACTGTGAACCTCGATTGCCACAATTTCCACCGTGGTCTGTGAATTCCTTCTAGTACCTATAGTTCCGCTCCTGCGAACTGCCCTGTCTAGATTTTTGTTACCCTGATCTCGGTCATCGCCTTAGGGAATTCAAATTGGATAGGTGCCATTTCACCAGCGTTCTTGAGCCATTCATAGGCATCCTCGATATATGCTCTAGACATCGGCAATTTTGGCGATAGTGGCTCCTCAAACTCCTGTCTTGGAATGCTGAAGCCCAAGGAAGTCATCTCCTCACATATGTCCGCCAATGAAGCGGGCATCAAACTCCTTAGAGAATACCTACTCATCCAGAGTTTTCGACACGGCTCAGTGTTGCTAGGAGGTGCATCAAAGCAACCGGCCAGTGCCTAAAGTTTCGAATGAGAAGCAAGTCTGATAACATACCAGTGGGAGTGTCGAAAGAGTGAACGTTACAGAAACGGCAGGTCTTTTGAAGCGTTTGTTCCCAATCCTCCTGTCACGTTACCTCTTGTCTCGTCATCTGATGGCATCTGTTATTACTTTCATCATAAGGGACACTGAAATCCGACTAGCACTTCTGTAAAAACTCTGTAGCTTGCACGAAGGGACCAAAACGGAGCACGAATACCATGGTCGATACAGCCACACTAATAATCAATCTACAGCGTATCTAACTGATCTTCAATGCATATTGGTCCCAATAACTCAGCAAGCTCATTTTATTGGCGGTTTTTTTTTTTTTTTTGGGGGGGGGCTTCGTTAAATGTGTTTCTTATCATATTATACATGCCATCTAGGGAGATGCGGTGTTGTGACATTTTATGAATGTTGCTGGCCCAGCGTTGTCTTAACCCTGAAGCTCTTCCAGCAAGGTTGGGCTGTAAAACTCGAATAGATGAGCTTGTTGCTTCGGTGCCCCCTACGAAGTATTTGCATCCGTGGGAGGTGCCCAGGTCTACCAAGACAGCTCAAGATGGATGACTACCTAGCAGAAGACCTTCATCACTACGAACTAACTCGGGTAGTATTCCTTGACTCAAGCCACTCTTTTCTCAGAGATGGTCAATTGAACTGAAAGAGCTCACCCAGGCTACATTATCACTTTTAGAGACGTCGTGGGGTCAATTATGTTTCATTTTGTTGATTATGCAGAACGAACCAAATGTAACCATACGAGTGCACAAGACGCATCAACAACCATAACTAGTCTCTCTGCAAACATTCCGATCCTTCACTTGACCTTGGGCAAATCTCCCTTCTTCGGTGCACTTCCACCTCCGCTGGGTCCTCCCTTAGAGATCTCATCGCCAGCGCCCTTGGTCTTGATCGACTTCTCGTCACCCATAGGTGTGCTAATTTCTTGATTCGCACCACTCGCGTGCAAAGCATCTTCTCCCTCACGACCCTTGGATTTGGTCTTCTTCTTGGTCTTTTCGGCCGCCTCTTCAGGCCGTGTCGTGTTAGGGTCAAAGGCGATATCGGCGTGCTCAGACGCAACTGCCCCATCCGTTCCTGATTTTGTGTTTTCATTTGTAACCGGGCGGAGGGATTCACGGTCTTGATCATGCTTGTAGGGCATTTGCATGCGTGCTGTTGTGTGGAGAGGGCTGATAGTTGTTGCGGTCGTACGGATGGCGTTGCGGAAGAGAGACATGATGGCCAAGGGTGAATGGATGAGATATGGATGGCTTTGAGGTAACAATTAAGCTTTAGATGAGCTTTTTCAGGGATTGAAGTTTTTGTTTGAAGCGGTTGAATTATGCAATTGACAAAGTTTTGAGCTTCCAGAACAGTTCACACTGGAGTAATGTTATTTGAAATACGTCATCGAACATCATTTCCTAGGCGATTTGAATCGTCATGATTTAGCAGGCAAGTTACCCTATACTTTTTAGAGTTACCTACCTACCTATGTTTATAATTAGGTATGAACATACCATAAGGTTCTAACACTCTTCTTGCGATCTAGGACTAATATTATTAACTTAGATGCGATAGTAATGGTGTTAGGGATTCTTTGGGCCCTCCTTTTAGTAGAAGTGGAATACTCACTCAGGATCCCAGAGATGGCATAGTAAGATTACGATTTCTGCCAACAGGGACGAACTATGCTGGGACCTGGCAATATTCTAACATTGTTCAGGTTGCTGCTCATGCGCTTTACTGGGCATCTTAGCAGTGTTGTAGGATGATATGACCGGCTGTGAAAGTAGGATTGATAACGTAGGCAGGTAGCGAGCGAACCTTTGGCTGTCGAATTTCGTTTAGTCAGGGCGATACTACAGAATAAATTTAATGACTGAAACGAGATCGCCTTGCTCATGGGTCAGTTCAAGAATAGCTCTCTTGTCTTGTCCTGCCCTAATTAAACATACGAATACAGCTCTGTTGAAAACGTAAGGTTTGGCATATCGCGATATTGTTTCAGGCCAGCACCATGACATTCTGAAATCGATACAAAACAAGCTAGACTAGATCTTGCCATGTCACTCGCTCCTAGCTTGCGCTGTCCAATTACTTAGACGGTAGACCAACTAAACTTCAGAGTCATTGTGGCTTGAGTGCATTATAGCTAACGACTCAGGCGTTTGCTCGTTTCTCCAGTTTTAGATCACAAAACGTATGATTATGATGAAAGCAATTGCATTGATCATGGAGAACTCAACAAACTATGAGAAATCGATTCGAGATGGCAAATGATGGTGTCGCGCCTCAACTGTTGAATCGCTGGCAAACAGAATAAAGGCACCTTGATGGGGAGAATAAACTCTATCAAATCTTTCCAACCGGAGAAAGAATCTCTCATCGGAGAAACGGCTCTTTGTCTATGCCAATATTCAATGTCGAGTGCTTCTCGGCCGGCCGCGCCATCGCCCGAGAGGCGTTATTCTCAGCCACCAACGTTGTGAAGCTTTTGTTCTAGAACAACTTTTCTTGGTAAAAGCCAAGATTACACGTGGTAGATCGGACCAGGCCCGTTTGCTGATGTGATTAATGTTGGTTGAAGAGAGATAACCCTTGTCCATGTTGAAGAATTGCCTGGGGATCAACCCTGTTGAGGATTTGTGAGGGATTATCTATCGCCATAAGCGAGTATCAGCTTCAGACATGTTCATGCGGTGACTTTGAAATTGCCCCGCCTCCAGGAAACTTTTCCCAGTATGCAATCATAACAAAAACAGCGTTGAACCAACATGAAAGAAAAGGAAAACGGCTGCGGCGTCAAAATAGGAGGATCAGCAAGCATGGGCTGGCATCTGGAACGGGGGCATCAGGGG